>VUQK01044115.1:3593-24480 GCA_015106715.1 Bujurquina vittata
AAAAAAATGGGGAGAAAAAAAAAGTTGGGAAACACCCCAGGGAAGGAAAAAAAATCAAAATTTTTTTATTGAGAAAAAGGGAATGAAAAAAAATTTAATTTCTTTTTTTTTTTTTTTTTTTTTTGGAATTTTTTTTTTTTGTTTTTCTTTTTTTTTTTTTATGTGTTTTTTTTGTTTTGTTTTGGTAAAAAAAAAAAAAAAAAAAAAAAAATATTTTTTTTTTTTTTTTTTTTTTTTTTTTTTTTGGAGGGGAGGGGGGTGTTTTTATTTTTTCTTCTTTCCTCTTTTTTTTTCTTTTCGTTCTTTTTTTTTGAAAACAGCTTGTGGCATTTCTCCTTCTTTTTTTCTGTCTGTTTCAGCAGCAGAGTGGTCGTGAGTCTTTGCTGAAAGCCAACTGTTTATTTTTTCCCAACTCATGACACAAGAGTGAACTGGCACTGAAGCATGCAGGTGGAATGGTTTGGTAGAAAGATCCTTTTCAGGCAGGACAGCCGGGCAAAATGGTTGGATGGATATATCTTTTTCAGGCAGCTCACCGTTGACTACTGCTGACTGAGACTTGTCAGGTATAAAATTGGACTGGGGATGAGATCTCTCAATTTTAGTTGAGATGCCACAGAACAAGTGGATCAAAATCTGTCCTTTAAAAATGTAAAGTCTTATTTGGGATGATTGCCGTACGGGATGTGACAATGAAACACATTTGAAACAACTGAACTGTTTCACCGGAGTAGAAGCACTTTAAGTTGCCTTTTGTCGCCCAGCTTGCTAGAAGAAGCAAAGGCAGGCAAAGGTGCAGTATCTGAAAATGTGAATTCCTTCTTTAGTGCTTTGCTTGTTAAAAAAAAATAGAAAATAAGTTGTCATCAAATGACGCCATCAGGAGTATAAGTCACATTTTTGTCCTTGTCCAAAAGGCTCACTGTGCTTGAATATCAATAGCGATCTAAAAATATACATCGAAATAATCAATTGCAGGCTTAAAGCTTCCAAATTAATTAAATGATTATGAAATAGCGAAGTTGGGCCAAGGTTGTATAAGGCATTATAAATTTAATACTCTGAAACTTGCTGACTTAAAATACTATTCTCCTGCTGGCAGTGAACAAATAGGATTCATTTTTGTATGAGAGGTGAAGCATTAAAATTACAATTTTGTGCTTTGATTATTTGTTGTATTTTTGCTCACGCTTAATAAACAGTTGGATTTTACATCTAAGCCAACAGAGAGAAACGTGACTTTCCTGCCATCTGTGTGTGTGTGTGCGTGTGTGTGTGTGCGTGCGTGTGTGTGTGTGTGTTACCACATGGTTATTCATGTGGTATTTTTTTCTGTTTTCTTTTTCTTTTTTTGGCACAATAAAAAAAAAAAAGCAGAGCTTATGAGTCAGAAAAGCAATCATGGTATTGGACATTCCAGCAGCAGTCACTCCCAGACTTTGTTTAACAGTGTTCATTTTCCGAATGGCACCACAGTACAGATGCAGAGTTCACTGGCATGCTTGTCAGCTGTGGTCAAAGGATGCCTGATAGACCAGTACGTGCTTGATCTGTACATTCCACTTTCCTGTCCACTCTGTGTCAGTCTCAATCCAGCCTTCGCCACTGCATCAACAGAGGGGGTTACGAGTTGACTGCCAAGGCAGAAGCTCTGCCAATAGTACTATTTGTGTGCCCGCGTCTTTTGTTGTTATATTGGGTGTGAAAAATGTTTGTTGTGTCAGCTTTGGCGCGAATGCGCTGTCCTCAGTGAGCTGTATAAAGTTGAGTTAGGTTTTATTTCGGTCTCACATGAGCTTCCTCTGCAGTTTTTGTTGCCTGCATGTTATGAAATGGTAAACGTTCACTTGTTCATTGCTCTGAGTCCTTTAAAGACGGCATGTTCACTTTGACTTTGTGAGATGGGAGCAAGCTGAAAATGAACAATGAATTCCCCAGCCCTTAACAATGACATTTATCATTTCTTACTGTTTAGGATTACTGTCTACTATGTCAACTATGTCAACCAAATAGTTGCAAATGTCGTTTGCTTGATATTTGGTGATGGGCAGGTACAGAAGCTTAATCGGAGTCTGTTTTCAACATCTGGAAAAAAGTGTTAACAAAAAAAGAGTTTGTGTTAAAAGGGACTAGAAGGTCAACGCGTTCTCATTCCAGAATAGGTAGAGATATGTTTTGTGCGTTCTGTGTCTTAGACGCAAAGAGTGTCCACTTGCTCACCCACCAGGAGGTCACAGTTCGTGTCTCATTAAGGACCTTAGTGTTTTGCACTCTGTTTTCACGTGCTGATTCATTTCTATTTCACTTGATTTTTACTTTTGCTTTCACACGCTGCTTGCTTATGTTGGGCACCAAACACTACTTCAGTGTTTTCCATAGGCTGAATGCACTGGATAAGGGAAACACCGCGCTTTGTTAGGATTAGGACCAGATCAAGAGTTTGGTTAAAAATATTTTTAAATATTAAAAAATAAACCCTGCATGCTGGAAAATGTTCAGGTGCCTCTCAACTTGATGAGCAATCTTTGCAAGCGTCCACATATATGGTGCATATTTGGTCCATATATATAAGGTGGGAATGAAAGATAGGAATAGGATAGGAATGATAGATCCTTCATTTATCCAGGTAGCGATTGCACGGATTGCATTATTCTTGGCGGAAGTGTTGTGACAAACATTTTCGTGGTGGTCCCCCTGCGGTTTAGTTTGGTGAACTTTGTGTCTTCAGTCACATTGAGGAGATACCACCGTAACTATATGTTAGCATGTGGCTGTGAGGCTGCGTGCCAATATTGGCCTGTACTGCTGTGCGTATGTTGCACATGCATGAAAAAGACCTCGTGATCAGACACGCGTGACGCTGACCGGCTGGTCAGGACAATCACTGGAAATTGTACGATTCTGGTTCCTATTTCATCTCAGTATCCAGGTAAACGTCTCACTGAGATTAAAAATCTCTTTTTCACGAGTGACCTTGCCAGGAGGACAGAGAAGATCTAATATTGCAGTAACCCAGTGTGTTGCATTCAACATATGACACAGCAGCTTTGACAAAACACCGGTATTCAATGCTCGGTGAGAACGGACATCAATTGACAATAGATTTGAGTGACAATTCTCTGCTGGTTTGTCAGTACAAGTGACAGCTTTCACATACTAATGTGATCCTGCCTTCATTTCTAACTTGGTTCCAGTTGTTGAAAGCCAAATGTATTCCGTGAGGGATTCAGAAGTATTCACATTTACTAATTCAGTTCAGTTCTGAGTTCCGGTCAAATGCGATTGGACCTGGCCCCTTTCTGCCTTAATAAACTCAGTGCATGTGTTTGTGCTGTAAGACATCACACTATAAGAACGGCTACTCAGTTGTTATTTCTTGCTGGCACTTAAAGGATGAGATATTGATTGTAACACACACAACTTATTTTCCTGCTTTACATAAATCAGTTGGTGACTGACAGCTTCCGGACCTGGAGCTGTCCATCTCACTGACTGTTGACTTCATCAGGATATCTATATCCATTCGCGGCCCTACCAGTGGCTTAACCCTGCTGTCAAATTAGCATCAGCTGTTTCTCCAAGAGCATTTATTAACAGTGGACATTTTCCAAAACCTAATAATATTGCTGGTCTTCTCTCTATAGCATGGCTGGGATTGTGCAAGCCTAAGTGATTAGTTTTACAGCGGCACAAATCGCTCTGAAGTAGATTGTCAGCGGTGAGTGCAGGAGGTCCTCAAGAAGGAAAACATTCAGTCCTCTAGCTATTTAATTATGAGGGCAGCAGACCCTTGGGTGCATGGCTTCTTTCTCCCACAAAAGAGGCTCACTAACAAACTCCGGTGAATGCCTTTGATTGATCTGAAGCTAGCTGAGGTGGCTATGAAAAGAAAAAGGCACTGACAGAAGGAGGGAATGGGAGAGGAGGAGAAGAAGAAAGCAAGGATGTGAAGGGATTGGAGAGAAGAAAGATGGAAGGAAAGAGGAGAGAGGGATATCAGCAGGGAGGGAAGTACTGTATGGAGCCAGGGAGAGAATGAGGGATGAAGGGAAGCAAGGCAAGGATAGATGGCCGGAGGGATGGGTAGAGAGAGGGGAGGGGGGTGTTGGTGTCTTTTCTGGCACGGCAGTTTCCTGCACACACAGAGTCCACACAACTAGACACAGACCCAAGAGGTGCATTTGCACACATGCCCACACAAAAACACACTTTGTTAAACTGGTGTTAGGGCTTCCACTGTATCAGGGGAGCAGAGATGTGGATGTATTTGCATAAGAGGGTATTATACTCTGAGCCAGTGGACAGTAGCGATGGCTAAAGGAGATAAGATAATGCTTTCATTCTCTCTCCCTCCCTTACCCGGTTGCCACACACAAACTCTCCATTTATTGCTTACTGCTTTTTCTCTCTCTCGCTCTTTTTCACTCAAACCGGAAAAATTCTTTTCCTGCATTTCCTACTTTGTCTCACTCCCGCTCACCAAACAAACACATTCATCCTGTATATTTGTTGTGCAGCTAACACTTTTCACATCCTCCAACTTCTGCTCTTATCTGCCTTACTAAACTCCCAGTGTGAGAACTTTTTCAATTATCCCTGCCTCCACCTCTGAGGGTTAGGGACGAAGGCACTGTTTTGGCAGGATAAAGAGCCTGCAGAGGAGCGAGGGAGAGAGGGGGGGAAAAAAGAGAAGGATGGCGGTAGGAGGGGCGGGAGGGAAAGAGAAGTTACGGGAGAGATTCCGCAGTGACTCCGTTCCAACAAGTCATCTTTCATTTTTATGACTCCAATCAAGTGTCCTTGAAGCCTAAATATACCCAGATCATGCACTCTTATCCTGGCTCAAAGACTAGGATACCTTTAAGTATAATAGTACCTGCACAGCCCACTGTGTGCACAGATTTTAATGACTGTCAGTCTAGTCCTGTCATTTAATAGCAAATAGTGTCCTGTCCCTGCTGTGCTTTGGCACAAATACAAAATGTACCCCATTTACTTTCATTTTGTTCTCTTTGTCATCATCTCTAAGTGAGTCTCGCTCTCTTGTTCCTTCCCTCACTTTTTATTCTCCACCTCCACCTCTCGTTTCTACCAGTTTCATGCATACGTCTTTCTCTTGGCAGGACACCACTGCAGTTTGTCACAATATGGTAGTGGGAGCAGTGAGAGTACCTTTGTTTCTCTCTATCTGTGTGTGGGTGTGTGACAGAGTGGGTGTGAGGGTGAGAGATAGAGAGACAACTGTAAACTTGCTGAGGAAGTAACCTTGCCCAGAGAACTGTGGCTGCAGAAAGTCAACTGTCACCTTTGTGTGTGTTCCAGTACAGTTACAGAGTTATAGAAGTGTGTAATTCCATCTGTCAGAGGCTACCTCAGTCTGTACGTGTGCATGTTTTACGTGTGTGTCCACACACGAGCGCGCACAGCAGGACTGCCTCCGGTTCCCTCGGGCATTCTGATTCCTGTCCCATTTTCATCTTTCTCTTTCTTATTAAGACTTGTCTTCTCACTTCTCTGTTTCTCCATCTCTCTCTGTTTCCTCTCCATTTCCTCATTCCTTTCTCAGCATCGCTTTTTTCTCACTTCCTCTCGCCTCTCCACCTCTACTTCTCAGTCTATCCATCTTCTCTACGCTCCCTTTTTGTTTTGCCTCACTCACCCTTTCCTCCCGCTTATCGCTTTCCTTCCCCCTATTTTCCTCCTACTCATTTCCCACCTGTATGGGATTGCTGTTCAGAGCCATCGAGCCCAGCGCTTGTAATACCCTGACCAGAGTTATTTAGCCGCGATATGACAGGTAGGGAAATGAAATCACCACTTGTGTGTGTGCGCGCGTGCGTGTGCGCGCGTGCGTGCATGTGTGTTTTTCGTTTCGTTCCCCTTTACTGTTTCTCCTTTCCATTTATGAGACCCTGCTGCAGGGCTATTTTTAGTCAGCTGCCACCTTCTCACTGGCTTGTAAAAGCCGTCCAGCAGGCGTTCACTTAGGCAGAAATTCTCAATTGTGATTGCAGGATTGATGAATGTTATCAGCAGTGGTGCTTTTGATGAATTAAAAAGAAAAACACCATCCTCTTTCCCTCTTTCCGGCATTGCCTGCCATATATATAATCTATTGATGTATGTCACATATTATATTAAGTCTACACTGACTCTGGTTTTGGCTGACAAATGACTCACGATAAATGTATTAATTCATTTATGGATCATGATTTTAGGGATTTAGTTGTGTGCATATAACACTGACAGTTAGGTTCTAGGATAGGCCTATTTCCAGCTGGCCCACCAGCATTGTACAGAAAGAAATACTGTCCATTGTCTGATGATGGTGAGCAGGATCGCAGCATTTAATCTCTAGATTGGTGGAACCTGGATAACAATTCGTTTTTCCCTGCTGCTCTCTTGTTAAGGCTTTTTGATTGTATTTTTAGCTTGATTGTGTATTTTAATGTATTAATCACACTGTTTTTCTGTTTTTATTAATTTTGCATTTTAACTGTTGTCCATTAGCCCTGTCTTGTTTAGCTATTTAGCTACTCTTGAGTTTTTCATCTGTTCCTGTTTAGCTTTTAGTAAGGTGAAGGACCATCTTGTTGGAAGGCGAGACACTTTTGGTGAGGTCCCCCCCTAACATTTATACATGTGGGTAAAAGCGCTGAGAAACAAATATAAAGTGCACCTCTTTGGATGAGATTTGCTGCGAGACACATTTGATGAGTAGTGGGTGGCACCCCTGGGCACTCCTTAGTGTAAAGTGCTTCTCCAAGTGGCCCCCAGTTAACTGTATTGATCTCTTAGTTTAGTGGAGCTGCTGTTTTTAACTATTTACCATTGGAACAGTAGATAATATTTTTAAAAATATATATATTATAATAAAGTAATATTTTACCTAATTCTATGGGTTTTCTTGAACTTTACTTGTTTTCTTCTTTTGTTGCAGCTTGGTCTTATTTTTGATTTATTGATTTGTGAAATAAACAAATGAAATTAATCTTACGGGGTGGCTGTAGCTCAGGAGGTAGCGCAGGTCACCTACCGATTGGAAGGTTGGTGGTTCGATTCCTGGCTGCTCCTGGCCACATGCCAAAGTATACTTGGACAAGTTATTGAAACCCAAGTTGCTCTCCAATGGAAGCGTTGGAGAATGAATGTGTGTAAATGGTAGATAATAAAAAGCGCTTAGATTAGATACTTATAGAAGTGCTTGTATGAATGGGTATGAATGGGTGTGACTGGGTAAATGTGTTGTGTAAGTGCTTTGAGTGCTCATTCAGAGTAGAAAAGCGCTATATAAGAACTAGTTCATTTACTTATTGCTACCACAGTCCAAAGACATGCAGTTAGTGGGGTTAAATGAACCTGCGTATCTAAACTCCCCATAGGTGTGAATGTGAGTGCCAAAGGTTGTCTGCCTCTCTGTGTTAGGCCAGCGACAGACTGGTGGCCTTACCAGGGTGCACCCACCCTCTTGCCATATCAAACACAGCAGTCTGCAATCTTAGATATATCAAGAGTTTAAATTAAATATTCAGCTAAGAAAGATGATCGAGGAGAGAAAGGAGTGCTGCTTGGTTTGTAACTCAAACACAAAAAGCTGCTAGAAACAAAAAGTCATAGAAGTAAAAATATAGTTTGACTGTTAACTTGAGAAAGTCTTGACATTTTCAAAATGGCTGCAGATCAGGCAGGAGAAGTGCTTTTGAAGCTGCGTCCCAAAAGAGTTTGTCTGTAATGCTCATGCTGCCAAATCTCCATTCTCACATGCATTGATTCAAGCTGATCACCCCAACTCATAAAAACAAAAGTGGATTATTCTCCCTGTAGCAGTACTGACCAGAGGTCCTAAACCAGAGGGCTTGATCCCATAGCTTTTATACTCACTTCAAAACATTTCACACTCTCTGAATGGAACCCATACCAGTCCTGGGACCATAGCCCTCCCAGTGAATCGATTTGCTCATGCCTCAGTAAAGAAGTAGGTGTACTACTCTTGTGGTCATGGATACAGGTTTGAATTGGATTGTTACTACTGGGAATAATGTTTTGAGAGTACAGTGTAAGGTTATTCTTAAGCAAAGTGATGGAAGATGGAAGTGGCGTGAAAGTGGCAAATTGAGAAATAGGGTGAACATGACAAAGCTTGAATGTGGTTCCTGGATTAAAAAAAATGCTGTTAAAAAGAAGAAAAACTTTTCTGAAATGGCTCTCCCCACCAAAACCACTCTTTTTGTAAATCAGAAGAGCTGGCACAATGCAGAGCTACTTTTTTTTCTTTCTTTTTTTTCACGAGAGCACACCATTTCCGTCTGCATGATTTTTACCAAGCTCAGAGGCCCAGCTGAGGTGACAGATCGCTCCCAAGGAAAGGACAGGCTGCCTGATGTTCAAGAATGGAAGACTTGTGAAGTTCTGATCCGTAAATGTCATTTTATCTCTTGGCTATCTTTCAAAAATTCATTTTCTGTCTCTCTTAAGGGTGTAGCTTTTCACAGACACACTTGCACACAGTCTCTTTCTCTCTCTCCTTTTCCTTTATCCGTCAGATGCTTAATCTGATATTAAAGATACTCCCAAATGTGAAACTACCCTTCAGAGCTCCCATTTACCACTAAGACACATGCATACCTGCCAATTACACTCCCTCTTCTCTCTTCCCTGCTACTGCTCTCTTGCTGAGTCTTTTATACTTATGGGGACACACCTGCCAAAGACAATGAATTCTTCACCACTTCCTTTTGTGCTCACACACACATTCACAGACAGACACATACACTTTGACCTGCCAGTGCCACAAAGCATCTTTTCCCTTTGAGCAGACTCCCTAAAAATGTCAGGCGGGGTATGGGAGGAGGTAAGGGAAGAGGAAAGGTGGATGCTGGGGGAAGAAGGGAATTGAGTGAGAGATGCACACATCAGACATGAGGAGGATTTCACTTTTGCGTGAAATCACGTTATCAGACTGGTGCAGGGTACGCCAGCTGGGAGAAGAAAACAGCAGGAGGAGGAGCTGAGAGACAGGAGGGGGAAAATGTTTGAGACAACTGTAGGCCTTCATATCCTGGCTACGAAATATAATACATATCGAAAGGGAGAGATTTTGCATTGATGAATTATTACTGGAAATGCTTCCAGACAGCCAAATGGTTCATTTGGATGTGCATGTGGTCGGGCCAAAGGATGGGGTGTCAATTTCATGGTTACTTTGTCTTGCATGCCAACCTAAGCTTCAAAGAAAAGATAAAAAGAGGAGCGTATAATCATCCACATACTATATGCGCTCACACATGCTCGTGCATGCTATACACAGTATTGCCATAATCTCCCCTGCGCCGGCATGTGGCTGCACAGTCAAGTGTGCAAACTTTTATTATATATGTTTCATATTAGACATAGAATGTCAGTGCTTGCAGGGTACAAGATAAAATATGGCTTGAGAGATGTGGCACATATTTTATAGAAGTATGCACATGTGGCGCACAAGCACAGAGGCTCTCACCTACTGTATATATACACATTCTGCCATGTACTATTTATTATTTTGTTATTCTTCATTTTGTTTGGGTAATATTAATTATTCATTGCTACTGGCACCCACAAATATCATTCCAGAAGATTAATATGAAATTTATCCATCCCACTTCCTCACCGGCATGTACTCATACCCATGGTGTACCTGACACTGAGCAAGAAGCCTATTTGCTATTCAGGGGAACCTCCGACAAGCCGAGCACCTAAAGTTGAGTTAATTAAACATTAAGCATTAATCAAAATGAGATCGTTAATCTCGACACGATTATCTGTGATATTTTGTAAATTATGTGCTCCTTCCCAGTCATACTGAGTCAAAAGGATGCACACTGGGGCATGCACACAAGCTGACAGATATATACACACAGTGGAGAGAAATTCACATTGCCCACTCTCTGTGTGTGTGTGTGTGTATGTGTGTGTGTGCGTGCGTGCCTCTGTCTGCGTATGTGTGCCGATAATTCAGCTCTCATTGCTCTTTGATGCCCTTTACATGTTTCAATCAACATCAATCAGCACTTGGAATGCAGCTCTTCATGTTAATTGAGAATGAAAAATACAACTGTGGAGGGGGAGGTAGCAATATTCACACATCAGTGAATATTGCTTTCCATTTACTTACAACAATAGGGTTAAATGTTGCTGTAGACTGAAGTAACTTTGCTGACCTACGCACGCCACATACACACACATGCAGGCACAAATCATTCAGACTCACAGCTGCTCCCTTTAATTGAAAGATTACACATTGCAGAGGTGTTTGCCAACTAAGGAAATTACGTTTGGCTCCTAAATGTCTATCTACTTAGGAAGATCTGACGCATGCAATCTTTTTTATGAATCTAAATTAGAGGTGACTTTGTAGAGTGTTAAACTCTGAGTTGGCATTTACAGAAAGATTATTGCCTTCTCTTTCCTCCCCCTTTTCGTTTCTGCTCTTCAGCCTGAAGGATCCGAGTTATAGTTATCAATGGGTTTTGTCAGGAGACAAGCTAAATTTCTGGCCTCAAGGCATCTTATCTCTGGCTGACTGTTTCTGGACATGTCTGCTGCCTTTCAGTATACACACCATATGATGGCACACACTCATCCACACAGTGTGTTGATATCCTGTGATACACTCACAAAAACATTAGAGATAAGTCATACACACATCGATACCGGTTAACACACAGCTCACAAACAATCCTACACGAGAGCGCATTTAGCTTACAGCGCCACAGAAATTGCAGTGTAATCCCTTTATTTTTCTCTGAACTGACAATAGTTGCTTTGCACATAGTTGGCCACCCTTGCACCTCTGTTGATGAAAAGTTATTTTCCTCTGCTCCAATTACACCCCCCGGCTAGCCGTACTAATGGCAGATAAGTGATTAGGACCTGGTGCAGAGATTTGTCCTATTTATTTGATGCAGCAATTAAGACTGAAACTGAGGTAACAGAGAGACAGATTAGTCACTTCATTTTCCTGTAGCCTAAATGGAAGAGGCCAAATGGACAAAAATGGTACACTGATTACATTTGTACATAAATGCAGGGTCCTGTTGGCTTACAATCTTGCTGATTCTGCCAGAACTTTCCTTTCTGTTTGTTCCCATTTCTGCGTTCAAGGAGACTAAATGGAAACATTAAAGGCAACTGAATTTGGCCCGTACAAAATCCAGAAAAGATGCCTGGTCAATAAAATTTCCATGACAAATCATAAATGAATGAAGACTGATATTCAGTCCATCATTGAGTGGGGCAGGCTAATTTGGTTTCCCCCAGTCTTCCAGGATCTCTCATATAGAGTTTGACATATTGATTTTGTGTGAAAAAAATGTTTGATTTGAGAAAATCTTGTTTTAATAACTTTTTAAGATAGTGTACAGAGAGAGAGCGAGACAGGGGAAAACACACAGTAAATGGCCAGAGGTCGGACACACACCCAGGCAACCTGCACTGCACCCACAGGGCATCAATGGCCTCCTGTTCACCCACTGAGCCACCTTGGGACCAATAACTTAATCATTACAACAGAGCAGGTCTGTTTAAAACTGGCCTTTTACCCTCCAGTATTGCTGATAGCAGTTTTGTCAATATTATTGACCAACTGATCATCCCAGATTAAAACTACACTGGCTGCTTGGGGTCATCAAGACGCTAACATTAAAACTCAAATTAGAGAAGGTTAAACATCACCCTCTCTCTACATATACAAAACAGCCTGGAGCACCACCTAATGAATATTTTTCCAACTTAATCTAATAATTGTTTCCTTATTAGTCGATTAATGTGAGAACTGCTTTGTCAATTTTTTCCCAAAAATGTTTTTATTACATACAGTAACCAGTAATTTTGTTCTAATGAATCAAAACTTTTCTTAGTTGATCCATTAGTCAATAACCACCTAATCTTCTTGTCATTGCTTTGTTATTCTTAACAATAGTAGACTTTATTTTTCAGATGTCTGATCAAAAAAAGTGAGGCACAAATTTAAAAAGTTACTTTATTTCCTGTGTAATATAGAAAGAATTTCCCTAAACTTAATGATCTCTATCGTTACTGTTTAAACTGATTGATTTACATTTAAAATGTCTATAAAATTGATTTATTTTTATGAACCCCAACATTGCTTATACAGTAATTCCCGAAAGGTTGGGACAAATTGTGTAAAGTGTGAATAAAAACAGAATGCAGTAATTTGAAAATGTCTTAAACCCATATTTTATTCACAATAGTTCACAATAATTCACATATCAAATGTTTAAACTGAGACATTTTACTGTTTCGTGAAAAATGTTAGCTCGTTTTGAATTTGATGTCCCAAAGGATTGGGACAAGTGCAACAAAAGGATGGAAAAGGTTTTAAAAAATATATCTGAAAAAAACTATGCCTACAAATTGTGAAACAATTTCAGAACATGTCCAGAAATCAGTTACGGATGCCCATGATCTCCGGGTCCTGGGGCAGAACAGCATTAAAAACAGGCATGATTCTGTCCTGGAAATCACTGCATGGGCTCAGGAACACATCCAAAAATCACTGTCTGTGAAACGCAGTTTGCTGTGCCAGCCACCAATGCAGGTTAAAGCTCTATTGTGAAAAGACAAAGTCATAAATGATCTAGAAACGCTGCTCTCTTCCCTCAGCTAAAGCACATTTAAAATGGACTGAGGCAAAATGGAAAATTGTTCTGTGGTCGGAGAAATTTTCAATTCTTTTTTGGAAAAATGGATGCCATGTTCTCCAGGCTAAAGAGGATTGGGACCATCCGGCTTGTTGTCAGCATTCAGTTCAAAGGTTTACATCTCAAGCCTATGGGGCCCATTAGTGGAATCCACAGCTTGCACATCTGGAATGGCACCATCAGTGCTACAAGGTATACAGAGTGCAGGTTTTAGAGCAATATATATTTTATATATATTATGGGTATATATGTCATATGTATATAGTTATTATTAAATTAAAGGTTTACTAATGTAGCACTACTGCAGGGCAGAAAGTAGGTTGCTTAGTCGCATTGGGGGGGTTGAAAAAATTTTCACACCCTCTAAATTAAACGGCAGTAAGTGAGATTTTTTTGGGACTGAGTTTGTTCTGACTCTGTATGTTGGGGGTTTAGGTTCTGATGTTGCATCTAATCTTCCAAGACCAAAAGAAAAGTCATTGTAAATCAAAACTTAGCAGACAGTCCACCATAGCAGGACTCCAATGAGCCAAGTACAGCTGCACAGGATGCCAAACCCAGCAGTAGCATAGAGAAGCTCTCCAGCTGCTCACCAGTCGCATCCTGCCACTGCTGACTTCCCAAGTCCCAATTCATCATAGTTAGCTTGATAGTCCTTCTGTGAGCTAAGTGTTGTATTGGCTAATGTACATGATATCTACTGTGCAGTTACAGTAAGAAAAAGAGAAACCAAAATCTGAAATAAAGACTTTTTACCACCTTTTGTAATGGCTGTCTCTGTCTTTACTGCCAGTTCATGGCAAATTTAAGTTAAAATGTGCAATTTATCATTAGATCAATGGCATATCTATACAATATCCTGATCATTTACTGGTTAGACTTGCTCAGTTAGAGTTTAATTTTGTGTGTTTGACCAGTAATAGATAAGCACGTGAAAAAAAGTGGATCAAATTGATATAAGAGATCATAACTGAAGGAAAATAGCAGAAACCTGTCCTCTTCCCCTCTACTGTTTCAGACTCCTTTACTCACTTGCCTTCCCTGCAGATATCAATCTTAAAGCATAATCAAAATTTCAATGCTGGATTTTAAAAAAAAAAGAAAAAAGAAAGATAGAAGAGAGGAAAATATCTTATAACCAGTGCTGAAAATTTGGTAATGCTTCATTTCAACTCATATTGGGGGAACAGTCGAGCCAGTTTTAAAACTGGCAAAGTGAAGAAAAAAAAAGAAAAAAAAAAGCACTGCACCTCCTCGAGTCTCCTGCAAATGGGAACGCAAAAAACACAGAAATTCCTCAATAAACAGCTTAATCAACTTCCATAACTAACTGGAAAATAGGAAGCCAAGGGCAGAGATCGGATAACTCAAAATATAATGAGGCTGCCAGCCACATCAAGCCCCCCCCCATATAAAATGACAAAAGACATAGTTTGTCATCGCCCTGCATAATTACACATAGAGGTGTTGCTTTATAGTTTCTCACTTTACTCAGACATTTTGCTAGAGTTGGGAGGGAATAATTTAAATCATTTGTGAATTTTAGTAAGAAACAGATAGCAAGCATGCCCCTTTAGAGAAATCTGATGTTTTGTCAGCCTTCTTCTGTGGCAGACAGTCCCTGTGCCATGTGCTGTCTATCTGTGGACCCAAACGAGCCCCAATCGTGGGTCACTTAGCTGCGGCCCCCAATGTGTGCATGGGCCAACGTGGATAAACTAAACATGCTTTGTTGTAATGACATGTCACAACTAAAGATGCAGCACTGAAATGTCCTTTTAGGCTTTCTCCTTGGGGTATATTCTGTCTGTTGTGTTTGCTGCAGGTATTATGATCAAGAATGAAACAATAGCACATTTGTGTCTTATGAATAAATCCATGTGCGTGCCTCTTTAAGGTTGCTTAAAGGTCACATCTAAAGGGAGTTGTTGCTACAGACAATTAGACCATTGTATGCAGGATGAATCATCAAAATGACTAATGGCACGTTCACAAGGAGAAAAGGGCTCAGGGGCTATGTTAAGTGCATAGTTCTTATGATATTACTTTTTTTAAAAACTATTCATCTTTCCAGAGTGTGTTAACTACACCACTTTAGCCCTGAAAAAGTCCTTGTTTATTTAATAGTTTTCTACAGTGAGCACAGTGAGAGCTTCTAATGCAGCTAAACTGCTGTCATTTTTATCTACCATTTAGGAGTTGGCTGCAATTGAAATTGTTTACTTTGATTATGACATTATCTGTAGGGATGCTCTATTATGGTCAAAAGAAAATAATCACAATTATGTAGATCATGATTGAGATCAAGATTATTTGTCATGATCATTCATGGATTTTAGTGACAATGTTTTCTAAATATTGCTTTCACATCTTCACATTTGTACAAATCTTTGCATCAAAATAAAATATTAATAAAAAAACTTGCACCCAAATTCAATCAACAGGCCACTGCTTTCACCTTTGCATTGTGCTACCTTCCTGTAAATGAATCTTTGTAGATAAATAAGGGTGTTTATTCACCTGGCCTAAATACATCATGATCCAAAATATAAGATCTTTTGTGTAGCAAAGCAGTGGACAGCTGTGAGATCCCTCTCCATTTTCCCTGCAACGTTTTGCATACTAGGCAGGTGTTTCTACGTTTGAAAAACTGTTGCGTGAGGGGTAAGCATATTTTCTATCCAGAAAGTTTTCTTCGCTATTCACCGTCTTTAGAGGACACGTCTTTGCCCAAATGGAATAGGATTGCGTTGGAAATTTTAGTGTGTCTTTGTGAGCGTGATGAATACACTGGCACACTGTCCAGGCTCGTTTTTATGGACATCTGAGTCGATGTTGGATGATTCATGTTAGCAATCATTGCACAGTTTTTTTTCTTGACCTTCATGCATTAATTATGATGCAGTGTGTGGTGTATTTTCAGGTGGTTGAATAAGTTAGTTGTGTTCCTTTGCAGGGTAGACACACCTTAACAGCACTTTTTGCATATGATTTGCTCCTGGTTAACAGTACTTGCCCTAAATCTGAAGTATTTGCAAGCAATGAATAATGATCCGCTTTGAGAGAGAAGCTCTTCACCTTTGGCTGTGCTAGATGTTTGGAATTTTGCTTCATATCACAACATATCTATTCCAGGAAACTCTAAGCTGCACGATGAAGAGAAGGGAAGTGATTGGCACACACAGGCAAGTGGCCAGGTGCTGATTTAGGGAGTGCTTGATTGGATTTCACCTTGTGTTCTATTGGTGGATCACGCATTTTTTCTTGATCACAATCATTTACTAGTGTGAAGCCCAAACTGTATTTGATTAATTGCGCAGCCCTAATCTGCAGACACTGGGGCACTAGGTTCATGAGTAAAATGCTTCTTAACAACATCACACATTTTACAAAAGCACTACTGTATATGTGCAGGTGAACTTTATTCTACAGAGCTTTGACCTTGAAATCAGCAGGAGTAAAATATAGTGTTTCCTATGTTTGAATGAATAATCAAGGGACCTTCAAAAATATGATTGCTTTCTATTATCCAAAGGGAAAAAAATTACACAACTAAATTCCTTCTTCCTTCCTTTTTTCTTGTTTACTCTATGATGAAAAAAATTGTGTAAGAGAAATATAATCATAACACAGCTGTCTGTGCTGCAAGCAGCTGATGTTCAAGGTCACTAGTTGCAAACACAGTATTTTAGAGTAGAAAGTGAATGCACACTTCTTGACCCTTGTGATGCGGTTGGGCTGTGCAACTCTCTGTGTATAAATGTGTGTCAGTTGTGCTTTGCTGTAAAGGAACCTGCAGTCTCAGCATGCTCTGCAAATCATCCCAGGATAAATAAGGGTTTAAATATAGATATTGCAATTGTAGCTATAGAAAAATGTCAACATCTATCTTAAATTAGTGCTACAGCAGGCACTGCAAGTAATCCCCTCTCGAAAGTTATTCATTAGAGCAACATTAGCACAGTTTACTCACAGTTTATTGGCAGACTGAGTTAATGACAGGCACAGATGTGCAAAATTTATGTGGCTGTGTGCCTTATGTTTGCCCATGTGGCAGGGTAGGAAAGGCGGTAAAGAACAGCGTTTAATACAAGCTGGGTTGATCCCACTTTTTTAAGTGTTCAACTGCTAGACTAGCCAAACTTATGACTAAGAAGAAATCATTTTTTTACTCTAACTGTTACCCATACTTTTATTATTTTTTTTCTTAACTTATTTCTGAATCCAATTTCATTTTGATATTGTAGTTGCAGGTTTATTATACAATGACGGCTTATTAATGTCATTTTGAGCTTGCTTAACTTGGGTTTTGCCAGAAGACAAGAGGGTCTTAGATATATGTGGTTAAACTGTCAGATTTTCACCACTCTGGCTGTCTGATTGCCTTTTTTTCTCCATCAGACTTTGTAAATGGATTTCTGTGTTCCGCAGTCACAGACCTCACTTTGGGGAGCATTGTATAACTGACAGGAGTGATAGGAAGAACCTGTAATAATCTGTAATTTTGCTTTTGAGCTTCCTTCTCTGTGTTATCAGGGCAACCATACTGTTTAAATTTTTATCCGCTTTGTCGTCCTTGTCCCCAGCTCTCTAATATAGAGCTCGTGCCTTTTAAAATTACTTTCTGAGTCATTGTCTCGAACTAAAAAATAAGGTTGACTCGCAGAACAAATCAGAACTCTCAAACTGATACCTCTGTGGGTGGGTGGGTGGGTGGGAGAGTCAGGTACAAGGACCAGAAGATTGGTTTGGATAAGCAAGGACATTTTGGTACTGGATGTATTTCCTTCCAAATTACTTTTCAATTCATTTAGTGAACAAAACAATTTTCTAAGCAAAGGCATTCAGGTGACTCATGTTTATGGTAAAATTATTATCGTATAGCGGTAACGTCCTCTTTGTTTTCTTTTTCCAAATAGCCAATTCTCCTCTGCTCATTCTGCAGTGACGTCTTCTGGATTCAATACTGCATATTTGGACATGTACCAGAGGGTTGTGAGGGAAAACATACTCATAGTTCTGTGCAAAATTCTTGAGCCATTTGTCCCCATTTCTTTAGCTTAATCTAAAACACTAATGCCAAAGATAACAGTTGGACAGGCACCAACAAGGTGCTACATCCAAGAGCTATTAGCCTAAAACTTGGCAAATCTCAACATGCTGTGCAGTGTGTCCTTAAAAAGTGAGAGCAAACTGCACATGTGGAGAACAAAGGAAGAAGTAGCTGGCCTAAAAACCTATCTACTGCAGATGAACTGTATATGAAAGTCATGTCCTTAGGAAACAGGAAAAAAATACAGCAAAGACCTGATGCAGGACCTGAGACATGCATCTGGCCCTTCAGTGAACCATGTCCTGTTCACTGAACCCTCATCAGAAATGGTCTCAGTGGAAGGGTGGCTATCAAGAAGCCATTCCTATGGAAGGGAAGTGTGAATAAAAGCCTGAGGTATGCCAAATTACACAAGAGCTGAACATCAGAAGCAAGACGTTTAATGGAGTGTTAACACCAAATTCAGTTTGTGACGTTGTGTAGCTATCTGTAAAACACGGTGGAGGTTTGGGGCTGCAGATCCCCAGTGGTGTTGGGGATCTTGTCAAAATTTATTGAATCAGATTTGAATCCATCATGTAACACCATCATGAAAACATCTAAATGATAGTGGCTTAATTTTTCAACTTTACAGTCATCTCAAACATACTGCCAATGCAGTTACAGTAAACCATACCAAGATGGAAAAACACTCAACAGATACTATCAGTCACGGATTGGCCTCCCCAGAGCCCAGACTTCAAGATTATTGGAGCAGTGCGGGATCATCTTCACAGGGAACGTCCAGGACACCCGGGGAACTATTCCTGAAGGCTGCTTAAAGAAATTATAAGAAAGCTTGCCTAAGAGAGTTCAGGCTGTGCTGAAGAATACAGGTGGTCACACCAAATATTGACTTTCAAGCTTGCTAGAATTGCAAAACTCTGTTTTTGCTTTATTATTTCCATTTATATTTGCAGATGTTTCAATAAATTCTCGTAGCTATGTCCCACTTTCCTAGCAAAATATAAATAAATGAGGGGCGGCTCAAAACTTTTGCACAGCACTGTATGTGCCCCAAATCAGCTCACCCCAAATGATCCCTTAATCGAGTGGAACTCAGAGTCATATTAGAGAGGCACTTCTGGTGCGAACAGGGTGCCATTTGTCATACATATTACTCTAGATTTATACTTGAGGCTAATAGTCTTTTTGTTCACTTCTGCCTTTGTCACACTTGCTCCCAAATTTTTCCCTCTTCTCTAATTAGCCCCTTTATGCTTGCTCTTGCACTTGAAATCATTCACTCTCCTCTGTGCATATTCATCCCCACACTCTGTCTGCCTCTGCCTCTCCATCTCTCCGTCATCTCTCTCTTATAGAGATGGATGAAAGGGGATATCAGGGAGTCTGGGTGGAGAGCTCAGCTGATAGGCTGAATCAAGGCAGGTCATTTACTCACCACGAGCCCATCCATCCTGAAACCCACACATACCCCCTTAAACACACGCACACACCTTTACTCACCTCATACTCTTCCACAAACACATTGCCCCTGAATGACTTCCATCTCTCTAGGTGTAGTATTTTACTGCTAGGAAGCCTGGCCAGAGCTTAAATGTTCAACTCGACTGGAGCAAAGGGATCTTTTCCATCAGGAATTTGTTCATTCACACATCTTGAGCATGCACGCTCACCCAAACAAAAAATGCACACACATTCTAAGACTAAGAAATATCACACATAGGCAGGCACGCACCCCGTGCTCAAGGCTCTAGACATCTCATTACGAGCATGGCGTGCTTTCACCGCTGGGGTATTGTGAATGAATGTGTCCCTCCTCAAGTTTTTGCTGTTTGCAGCTCTGCTCCCCGTGGGCTGACTGTTAATGACATCTGCATCTGTACTTGGGAAACTGTTAGTATCATATTCCCGGTAACTAAATAATGTTCCCATCTCACAAGTCCAGCTGCCTGCTGGTCAAATTACAGCCACGCAACGAGGCTATTTTCTGCCCTGCGCCAGTGTATCTGAAACAGCTTAGTTTACCCCCAACATGATGGCATGATTACTCCAAATGCTAGATGCCACCTCCGGCAGGTTAGCAAATCAGTGAGCGAGGAAGATAAAACTGGACAGCGGGAAGTGAGAGAGTCACGATCTTGGAGATCATGGCGGTGAGAAGCCAGTGAAAGGTGTTCATGAAAGAGCAGGCGCATGGTGCCGCTCCATCGTTTTGGTTATTGACAGATGTGCGGTGTAATCAGAATACAGCATGTATACGCTACTGTAGGGCAGATGGATGAGGCAGGGGGGAAAAATGCGATTACAGTAGCAATCATAACTCAGATTAGCCTTCCTCTGTACCTCTCTCTACTGTTCAACACAGAAATCAATCACCATCACATTCACTACGCCGCCTCATATCACACACAGGGCCGCACCAAAAGGACAAATATTATTCTCTCCGGTAGAGAAAACAACATTGTCTATAGAGCAAGGACAACAATCGCTCTCTTTAATAAATAACGGCAGCTATTATGATCATAAATAGTGAGGGGGCCACAGGCTGTTTGTAGGGGGGAGGATGATACATGAATCCATTCAGCATATTTCTGCTGTGGGCTTGTATCTCTGCAACTGAGGGGATCAAAGGAGTTCCTGACAAAAGAGGCGCAGATGCAGGGTGCTGAGATGACAGCCTTCACCAATGCTAGAAGTGCACTCAGCACTAACATTGGCTGACTAGAGACCTGACTAACCAGTCCAGAACAGCACATTTAGTCCCCCCCTGCTGTTTCTGCTATCTGATTATTATTGATGACATCAGGACATTTGCAAGCCCGTGGAGGCTCATTAAATCAGAAGTCAACTGATAATGAAAGTGAACACTCTGCACTGGATTACTTAATTTACTCAACACGACTAGCACAGAAGAATTTGCATGCTTTGATATGTGCTTGCTTTTTAGCTATTCCCCCTGGATCGCCATTTGATTAAACTGTGGAATCATGTAGCAAAAACTTCTTCATGAGTAAAGCCCAAAGCACTTGAATGGTTTGAGTATGTGATCAGTCTGTGTGTGTGTGTGTGTGTGTGTGTGTGTGTGTGTGTGTGTGTGTGTGTGCGTGTGTGTGTGTGTGCTTTTTCCTTGTGG
>VUQK01044115.1:24884-38336 GCA_015106715.1 Bujurquina vittata
TTCCCGTATACAAGTTTTACCTCCCACAAACTCTTCCCCGTTGCTGGGGTTGGTTTGACACCGACAAGCACAATGAGCAAATCCCATTTTATTTCCCCCCCCCCCCCCAAACTCAGAATGATTCCCATAAACTTAGAGCCTGAAGAAAAAGAGAAGACATGGCCTGTCAAGGCTTTTATGGCTTCTCCCACAATCGCTCAGGACTGCAGTGGTATTTTTATGATGTTACAGTGCAGCAGCAGCACCCCCCCCACACACACACACCCCCATTCTCCCAACCTGCCACACCACCAAGGAAACTAACAAGGCCCTTATGTTTAATGGGCTCGACACACTCATACCTGCGGCAGTCTTCAAATTGTCACAGCTTTGAGCAGCCCAAGCAATGAGCAACCACTTCCCTCTAATCAAACCTAATTCAAAGTGGGCTTTACACTTTTATGCCTGCTGTTTCATGCTGCTCCCCTACGGGCCACAATCTCCTGTATACTTTTCCCCTCGATCACCGTATTGAAGATGGTGGGTGGAATTGGATCGAGTCAGGGTTTTGCATACGTAATTCAGTGGTGACAATCAGGAAGACATGGCACCGTCTCCATCAACTGTTAACTGTGAAACAAGATTTAGCCATCCTTTAGTCTGTGGCCAGTCCCGTGGTGGAGCCTAATAGTGTGTATCTTACTGCTTATCACTCTGTTTCTCTGAGCCAACAGGCTGTTATGCTTAGATAACCATAGTCATTTGCTGTGTTAAGTGGCTGATTGCTTCACAGTTGTGTTTTTCGTGAGTGTGTGAGCGTGTGCCATACTTTCATGCATGTGTGAGCACGTAAATGTAATTTGCTGTCTGCATGTCTATTGCAGTTAGGTGTGTGCACATTGCCACTTGTGCCTCTGCTGCATATGTTTGTGTAACAGTGCCAGCTTCTTTCCAACACCAAGCTTAGCTCCAGTCCCCAGCAGCATGGCTGAGTAAGATTAAAGTCACCCATATTACACTTACCGCCAGGAGACGTAAGGAAATTAGGAGAAAATTAAACAATGCCATTTGCATACAATTACTCAACAGCAAAGCAAGCAGCCCAGTTAGCCACTGTCTGGTCACCTCCTCTCAGTGTTGCTTCATTAGCTATGCAGACAGCTCTGACTGCCCTTACTCAGTCATGGATGTTATTTGACAGTGAGGGGGAAAAAAATCAGAAGAAACAGCCCAAAGTCAACAGCTTTTTATACATTATGTATGCATTAATGCAAGTGAATGATGTTCATTGCGCCCGTCTTTATTCGCCAGTTCTGCACTGAGGGTTAAATCACATCGTTTAAGTTGGATTTAGATTATTTTATGTTTGCGTGTAAGCCTGCATTTGCTGACATTTTAGTCTGACATTCAGCTTTCAATCCTTAGTTTTCATCTCAGGTGTTTGAAATGTAACGCTTGCATCCTGCTGAGAAAATATTTCTCTGTCTTCCTCAAGACACACATGCACTCTGCCATCACTATCTCTCTTGTTCCTTTGTGTTGGAGGCACATTCAGATGCAAACTATCGCCTTTTACCTCCTTTCACAAATACGGATATTAAACCACATATCAATTTCTCTTCCCTCTTTCATCTCGAACATATATTCACATCTACATCCCAATTTCTCTTCCTCTGTCTCTCTTCCTATCTCTCACTCCATCCTCCCTACATACAGCCAGCTCACCTGGTGACAGTCTGGGTAAAATATTAATGTGGTCAGTGAAGTGTTGTTGTCTGGAGTGCTGCCCTGACCATGAGCTTTTTTTTTCTGGACAGAGGAAAAAGCTAAGCAGCCATTCAGCGGCTCAGGCAGAGGTCCATACAGCTGGATGTAGCAGCGAGGACAACTCCAAGCAGGCCCTCACTCTATCCACCAGTGCTTAGCTCAGTGCAAATGAATCATGACTGCAATGTTAAGCCCAATGAGGGCTAGAGTGAGCTTTTTTAATAAGTCAAGTTGCAGCAAGGTAAAGTGATCCCTTGCCTAAAGCAGTGGAGGAAGGACAAGCAGAGACATCTGGTTTGTAAGAGCTTCAGCTTGGGCCTTTTTGCCTCCTCCAACCAACCAAACTCTCAAATCCAAACACAAAAACTGCACTTGCTCCCATGTCCCACCCATTTGCTTTTCCCTCCAACTTACTTTTAATAAGCTTTGAAACTGCAGGTGCGGCTGTTTTTTTCTGTGCTCATTTTTTTCAGTTCAGGGAATCTTTCTTTTCCCCTTTTTGGCTCTGGAAAGCCTACAACTGTGCGCACACCTTCCAAGTCTCCCAGCTTTTCTTATGGAGGCCTAAATAAGGAATGAGCTAAGTAACTGAGAGCTGCTACCTCCTGTTCTGATTCAACGCACTCCTGTCGGTTTGCTTACTCCACATTGCCCAAAGATCCCTCTGGGTTTACGCACACCTCAGTGTGTTTGTACTGTATCTGTGTCTTGCTTGTTTTTGCCTGCTGCATGTGTGTCTCTCTGTTGTCTGTGTGTGTGGGGTTTGCTGCATGTTTTTGTGCACACGCAGTTTGTTTGAAGACCCGAAACTCTTTGGGCAAATGCATCAAACAGCACACTGGAATTGTTTAGTAGAAGTAAAGGTTCAGTTCAAGGCTCCTAATTTGCAGATCTGTGAAAAGTACTATGGATTTTATATTTCATTGGAATAATGCTGACACTCTTTTAGCTTATCTTGCATCCTTAGTTCTGAATCTTTCTAACCTCATGCTTGTGGATGGAGCTTTTACCTGAGAATGGAAAAAAGATAAGAGTATACTCACAGAAATACACACACATACGCATACTGGAGGTCCTTACAGGTGAAAATCTATTGCTGCTTAGCAAATCCATTAAAGTTCTAACCCAGCCTGAAAAAAGCCTGTGTACTTTACAAAAAGATAAACCTGGGTCTGGAACCAAGTCTTACAGAGGGACTCAGCACTACTGCTAGCAAGTTCAGGCCTGTTTGTCTATACCTGGTCCCTGTACACCAAAGCAAATCCCCAAAAAACAGCACAGAATTTAATCTGTGCTTCAGAAGAAGCTGCCAACACCTTTGTAAGCTTTCCACTTCCAGACAGCGCAGCCACTTATTATCATATATAGACAGTGACATCATAACAAATATACCATATGCATTCCTCTAGAGATCAGGTAAATTCAAATGTCCAATGAGTGCTATAAGAAAATCAGACTCAACCCAAGGCAAAAACACCGGATGTCAAAAACAAGACAGATTTATGCAGAGAGCTCAACTTGAAGATTGTTGTAAGCGCTCACAAGCCAGTATGCAAACATATACACATGCATACATTAAATCTGGTGTGTCAAAGGGATAAACAGTGATGTTTCCAGCTTATTTTGAAGACATGCTGGATTAAGCTGGAGCGATGACTGACTGGCAGGGCTTTCATTGTTCTGGATACACTGCAATACTTAAAAATGCTATATATAGGGTTTTTGAATATCTTTTCAGCTTTCTTTTTCTTTGTGAGAATGAGCGGCAAATGCCTCCTTATTATAATCCAAAAAAGAACACAGTGTGCATGTGTGTTTAATAGAAAAGAGTAATGACGAATAAAAGGCTGACTGGCAGTAAGCTGTTAGAAGCTTACTGTGGGTTAGCATCAGCAGCTAGGTCAATGAATCATTTTATCGTATACTGCAACACTGTGACATAAACAGGTAGGTATAAAATTTGCACGACTAAATTACCTATTCATAGGTACAAAGTAATCAACCCAATTTGCTTGGCCACTGCTGTGCCTTACCACCTTACCTTAATAAGAATTGTGTTCCAACAATTGTTTGTCTTTAACTGGCAATCACAATTATATTTTATTTTTAATTATGCTTTAGACTTCCAAAATCTCTGAAAACAAGATAATTGAGGATAAAAATTCTGCTTCACAAAAAATGCTCTCATTCTTGTAAATCCAGTGCAACCTTTTCTTTTACAGTACTGGATTTTCCTCTTACCAAAAAGCCAAAGCAAAGTCCTTACCATGCTCCGTTTAGTTATGTTTAGTGTGGTTTGTGTTTATTTTTATTGATTATTTTTTTGCCACTTTGCAAAAGACGTTGGCAGCGAGCATTGTTATCTACGCCAGTGAAGTGTAACCTCCCGTTTAACATTTTTGTTCCCTCCACTATTATTACTAAGAGACGAGTGTACTGTAGTGTCTACTGTATGTGTGCTTCCCGGTTCTACAGGGAGTCATTGCTACCCCTGACCCTTGAACAATGGCTCAGAGAGAGAGAGAGAGAGAGATTTCTCTTTGGAATTGGGTATAGCAAAAGTGCAATACAGAAGAATTTCTTGATCTTATTGCAAAGTAGAAAATGAGTTGGAGAGATAAAATAATGTTATATGAGGTTAGAGTATTTTCAACACACACAGCTGAAGCTGTGTGCTTGTTGGCAATCTTTCTTGTTTGGTGCTGTTTCAGTTCAATTCAATTGAGTTTTAATTATACAGCGCCAAATGACAACATTAGGCGCCTTAAGGTGCATTATATTGTAAGGTAAATACCATACAATAATTACAGAGAAAATCCAACAGTCACAATGACCCCCTACGAGCAAGCACTTGGCAACAGTGGGAAGGAAAAAAATTCCCTTTTAACAGGAAGGAAACTCCGGCAAAGCCAGGCGGGCAGGGGTCTGCCGTAACTGGTTGGAGGTGAGGGGAGGGAGACAGGACAAAAGACAGGTTGTGGAAAAGAGCCAGAGATTAATAATAACTAATGATTAAATACAGAGAGGTGTGTAGACAGAGTAAAAAGAGGTGAATGAAAAGAAATAGTGCATTATGGGAACCCTGCAGCAACCTAGATCTATACCAGCATAACTAGGGAGCGTTCAGGGTCACCTGATCCAGCCCTTACTACAGTATAAGCATGGTCAAAATGGAAAGTTTTAAGCCTAATCTCAGAAATAGAGAGGGTGTCTGTATCTCGAATCCAAATTAATGGATTTTAAATTCAATTCTGCATTTACCAGGGCGCCAGTGAAGAGAAGTCAATATGGGAGAAATATGCTCTCTCTTTCTAGTCCCTGTCAGTACTCTAGCTGCAGCATTTTGGATGAACTGAAGACTTTTCAGGGAGCTTTAAAGAGAGCCTGATAGTAATGAATTACAATAGTCCAGCCTAGAAGTAATAAATGCATGAATTAGCTTTTTGATATCACTCTGAGACAGGGTGTTTCTAAGTTTTGGAATATTGCACAAATGCAAAAAAGCAGTCCTACATATGTGCTTAATATGTGCACTGAAGGACATATCATCAAAAATCACTTTTTGCCTTGTGACTGCTGTGAATTGTGTATTTTGGTTAGTAGGTTAGTTTCTGTTTGTATTGCAGTGTTGTTGTTGTTTCGTTTGTATATAAAAGAAAAAGCGCAATAAAGAGAGTTTAAAAAAAATGACTGCAAGATTTCTCACAGTGTTACTGGAGGCCAAGGTAATGCCACCCAGAGTAAGTATCTGGTTCGACACCCTGTTTCTAAGATTTGTGGGGCCGAGCTCAAAAACATCAGTTTTATCTGAATTTAGAAGCAGGAAATTAGAGGTCATCCAGACCTTTATGTCTTTAAGACATTCCTGCAGTTTAACTAATTGATGTGTGTCATCTGGCTTCATGGATAGATAAAGATGGGTATCATCTGCATAACAATGAAAATTGATGCAATGCTTTCTAATAACACTGCCTAAAGGAAGCTTATATAGTGTAAATAAAATTGGTCCCAGCACAGAATCCTGTGAAACTCCATAAATAACCTGTGTGACGAAATCTCCCCATTTACATGGACAAATTGGAGTCTATTAGATAAATATGATTCAAACCACTGCAGTGCAGTACCTTTAATACCTATGGCATGCTCGAATCTCTGTAATAAAATGTTATGGTCAACAGTATCAAAAGCTGCACTGAGGTCTAACAGGACAAGCACAGAGATGAGTCCACTGTCAGAGGCCATAAGAAAATAATTTGTAACCTTCACGTAACCTTCACTAATGCCATTTCTGTGCTGTGATGAATTCTGAAACCTGACTGAAACTCTTCAAATAAACCGTTCCTCTGCAGATGATCAGTTAACTGTTTTACAACTACTCTTTTAAGAATTTCTGAGAGAAAAGGAAGGTTGGAGATTGGCCTATAATTAGCAGAGACAGCTGGGTCAAGTGATGGCTTTTTAAGTAATGGTTTAATTACAGCCACCTTGAAGGTCTGTGGTACAGAGACAACTAATAAAGACAGACTGAAGCATTAATTAATTGTAGGACTTATTTGAATGGTCTTGTAGGAATGGGTTCTAACAGACATATTGATTGTTTGGAGGAAGTAACTATTAAAGTTAACTCAGAAAGATTAATCGGAGAGAAAGAGGCTAAACAAATACCAGCAGTGCTGAAAGCAGCCAAACATGAAGATAAATCTTTGAGATGGTTATGAATAATTTTTTCTCTAATGGTTCAAATGTTTGTGAAGAAATTCATGAGGTCATTACTAGTTAAAGGACTATTCAGCTCTACAGAGCTCTGACTCTTTGTCCGTCTGGCTACAGTACTGAAAAGAAACCTGGGGTTGTTCTTATTTTCTTCAGTTAATGATGAATAGTAAGATCTCCTAGCTTTACGGAGGGTTTTTTATAGAGCAACAAACTCTTTTTCCAGGCTAAATGAAGATCCTCTATATTAGTGAGATGCCATTTCCTCTCCAGCTTACGGGTTATCTGCTTTAAGCTGTGTGTTTGTGTATACTATGGAGTCAGGCACTTCTGATTTGAGGCTTTCCTTTTCAGAGGCGCCACAGTATCCAAAGTCGTAAGCAGTGAGGATGTAAAACTATTGACGAGATAATCTACCTCACTGCAGAGCAGAGAGGAGCAGAGTTTAGGTACACTAGCTGCGCTGCACTGTGTTGCACATGGCACTGAAGAACATAATATTGGAGGTATTAAATTTCATAATATAAATTTTATGTTATATTACATGACATTTGCACCTATAAGCAAATCAGAAATATGCTTTTTTATCACTCTAACATCACTGGAATTAATTGTGCTGAAACATTCAAATACAGGCAAAAGCTTACTACATTAATAACATGCATAAACCTTACTGGTGTGCTTTTCGTTCTTTTCCACTGGGTTTACTTTTGTGGATCACACATTTGATTGCCTGTAAAACATTGTGAGAAGGCTTCCCTCTCCAGTCAAAACAATACAGTGCTTCCTTATCTCATGGACTAGAACTCACATTCTCACAAAATGGCTCATGTCTCCTTATCTCGCCAAAATCACATCATAGCCTCCCCATCTGCCTCCTCCATGTTCTCTAATTTGCTTTCTCTTCCAACACCAGCAACTACAAACACAACTTCCTTAATGCTTTGCTTAGCTTTTGCCATTGTTCTCACGTCCTCAACCTTGAGGTAGTTCTGCTGTCGTGCTCCCTGCAAATTGATCCTGAGCACAAGCTAAATGCCTTAAAAGTAATTGAAATGATAAAAGAATCTCTTTAAAAGTCAAACAAGCTACGATTGTGCTAAAAAAATAATAAAATGAAGCTGTTACAAAACAGCAGATGCAGCTGCAGGATGTCCCGCAGATGAACATTATAACAAATAATTTGACAATGATAAAAGCAGTAACAATTTGTCTCAGATTTTCTAACAAGTTATGCACACAAGAAACATAATTCACAGCTTTTCTCCATTATACAGACACCGTCTGTTCAGATTTTTGCCGCCTTTGACAATTTTATATGTACTCAGAATCATAACATAACCATACATTTAGTCAAACATTAATATTTAAGAGCTGGATGGCTTAGATAGATCGTACTCAGAGGAACTTAGGATGAGAGCAGATATGGATTTACATACTAATTCCTCCAGCTGCCTTGCGGCTCTCTGTTGATCTTCTATCGTCACATTTTCTCAGACAAAATATGCGTAATGTTAGTTTTATTCCAATCAGAAATATGCTGAATAAAGCTCGCACCTGTAGGCACGACCTTCCTATCTGTATTGGTCTGTTTCCATCTCACCAGCAACCCTCACTCACCAGATACCCCCATCTTTGTAGCCCCCTGCGGAGTTCAAACGAGGCGACCTATCTTCAGGTGTCCCCTCACATACACCTGGGCCTTTCCAGGAAGATAAATATACGGCATTAATTCATCCATGTCTCTCCAGACTTCAAATATTTTTTTTCTGACTCTCTTAAGAGATTCAAGGGCTTTCAGCAGAGGGTCGCTCTGTTTACTTTGTACTCCTGGGTGGGATATTTCCACTTGAATAAATGTGCCTCAGTGTGGGTTACAGTTGCATTTAGATAGCTGATCTTCATACACACAGGCATGTGTGTGTTTTCCAGAATGTGTTGCAGGATACAAACACAAAGATTAATAGGATACAGATTTAATTAAGTACCTGCACTGCATACATGAGTTTCAGGATATATGTTGCAAAGATCCTGAACATTTGTATGTATTTGTGCCAGAAGATGTTCTTGAGCACAGTTTGTAATGCATACCATTTCTATTCATTTGGGTGGAGCCATTCAAAGCAAACCTCAGGTCATGTTAAGCTAAACTTTGAGCTCTCTATATAAAAGCAGTCTCCCCCCTCAACCTTGCCTGGAGCACTGATAGGATGAAAAATGGATAGAAACCCCAAAGGAAGGAGGGGGGAGGTCCATCTGTGAGCTGCATTCAAGGACAACAGTGTTATCCATTTTGGAACAGTATGAAACAAGCTAGTGTTTTCAGTGGGGTTTGGAAATGTGGGCTTCTGGATGAACTGTGGATGCTACTGTTGTCTTGCCAAGCCAACTGTGATGTTGCTGATTAGATGCGAATCATTGACTCCTTGTTTGTATCTGTGCGACTCTTCTCATTCAGAGTGAGAGATAATGAACAAATGTGACTGATTGTTTCTGATCTGTGCTGCTGTAAATTACCACTGCAACAGGAATTGTTTTGCAGTGCTCTGGTGCATATAAAAGCTACGTTTAATGTGATTTTATGTTATTCAGCCCTGAGGTATTGAAGTTTGGCAATATCTATTAATCTTTGTTCTGATCTTGTTTTTTTTTTATTTCCTCTCCTATCTTTCTTCTCTCTCTTTTTGTTATTTATTCCATTTTCATTTTTACTCAACTTTTTCACTCCTTTCTTTAATCTGTTTTATTTTTGGTTCTTTCAACTCTTCTACTTTCTTCCTGTCCTGTCTCACAGAACCGATTTCACCTGCAGATGTCAGCCCGTGTGCCTCCATCAACCCTGGGAAGCTTGCTCCTCGCAGTCTTGCAGGGGGGAGATGGGGACAGGGAGAGAGGAAGCAAGGGGGACAGCTGGGGAGGAGCAGCTGTGATTTGCCCAGGCTGGGATGAAGGTGGTGACGGCTTACTGACCCACCTTCAGAAGTACAGTGGCTCAACCTGGCATTTGTGGGACATAATCAACCTGACTCGCATCACAGGGAGTAGAGATAGAAGAGGGGGGAGCAGTGAGGAAAGAAGGGAGGATCAGATGGAAGAAGAGGCTTTGAAGATCATCTCCACCCGCTTCCTGCGCTCCCCCTCACCCATTTCCTCTGTTCTCCTCTTGGGATCCGACCCTGAGTGTCTGTCCTCTGTCTTACGGGCTGCTCAGCGCCTCGCTCCATCACTACCAGCACTGCAGTGGATCATGGGATATCCCTTGTCTCCAGATTCACTACACACTTTAGGGGGTCCCCTTGGACTCTTAGCCTATGGGGAGGTCGGCCGCAAGCCAATAAGCTTCTACATACGGGATGCTTTGCAGCTGATTGGCCGGGCGGTCACTGCAGCAACCCTGGTGAGGCCAGACTTGGCACTGATTCAGAATATGGTAAATTGCTATGACAAACCAAACCGACATGAACAGCCTTCTTCTGGACAATATCTTGCCAGGTAAGCACATACAGGAATACACCTACTAATTAAAGGGTTAGTTTATGTAAAAATGGCTAAAGTCATGACCTTCTTCACCTCTAATATCATCTAGCTATGTAGGTTTTTAAAAGAAAATTGAATACTTGGTAGCTTTGATCTGAGAAGTAGGTACATATATGCGGCAAGTATTACTTTTTTGGAATACAGGCAGACAGTGCTGGAACTGGTAATTATTATTAATGCATTATCTGTGTAGTTGTTCATTTTACATAAATTGAAATACAGTTAACAGTTGGGGATGTGACATGTGCTGATTTGATGATGCTGATGGTGGATATAAGCTTCCACTTTTACTTTCACCTCAACTCAGTGTTGTTGAACAAAGTCAAGAATCGGTGATGACTCTTAATGATCATTGAACCTCACTGTCAGCATTTTATAGGGATTAATGGTTCATATGTATTTTTCTACTGTAATGGTAATGCTGTTTATTTTATAGAGATCTGGCAAAGAAAATTTCAGCATTGTGGGTTATAACAAAACCAAAAATATAAATAAAAAATGCCATTTCAAATGGCACAGAGTTTGCGCTATGCTCTTTATGTCCCTGCAGCCACAAGTTCGCCTGCACTGGAATGACTCCTGCACTTCTGAACCAAATAGTATATGGAAGAAAAACTGCAATTAAAATTCTCTAGTCATATCACTAAGTACATGCTAGGTCGTTAGCTTTCTGAGTGACATTTTGACATTTTTGCGAGGAGTTGCTGGCTCCACTTGTGGTACTGTATGCTCTGGTTGCTGCCCTTGTCTGTCCTCTGCACCATGGGGGTGGCAATTTCTGAATAGCGCTGTCATACTGGAGGTAGGGAGGAGGTCTTTATGGCATACAGATTGGCAGACGGACACCAGAGGGTTTTGTGTGTTTCTGTTTGCTGTTGCTCCAACTCCTGCAGCTTTTTTTCTTAAAGGCTTCTGACAGCTTTCACGGGTCTGACAAGGTGTGGTCTGTGATGATAACCACAAACATTGAAAAAAAAGCAGATTGAAATGCATATTAAACCTTAAACATTTTCATTTAAAGCAGAAAAACGTAAATCCTCACATTTGGACATGGAGTGCAAAAACCCGTCACACTTGCATACTTTAGAAAACCTCTTAAGCAATATGTGGCTGATACTGCGTGATGCACTGAAGCCTCATGCAATAAACGCACTACAAAGTTAAATATTTTTGCTCTAACGGTTGACATGGATATACTTCAAAGGGTACAATGGATAAAACAGCATGCAAGTCATGTGGTACTGGTGAGAGAAGGATTTGTGGTAGGAGCATGGGCCCACAGCAGCTATTGAGCCCACATGGTGCCTGCCAGCAGAGAGTGATCATAGACAACTGCCACATAATCACAAGCTGGATTCTCACAGCGCTCTGTCCTTCTGCAGTTTAGTTGAGCACTGAACCATGGGGCACGGAGGGCCAGAGGCTTTAGTGGAAGTTGTGTTACTGTACAGAGTTTGAAATAAGTTAATTAGGTCTGGAGTAAGGCTGCCACAATTGATTTTTCACTTCATGATTGTTGTGGTCCAAACAGCTCACTATAATGATAATAAGGCAAACATTTTGAAAAATCACTTGGCTAAACCAGTACAAAAAAACGGTCACTGATAAAAGCAGTACTCAGTATACACGCTGTGAAGTTAAGAGCACCAAATTGCCGTGACTCAATCAGGTCAACAACAAAATGAAGATAAATGTGTGAGTTAAGTTGTGCAGGTACTAGTGCAATTTAACAGACCAGCTAGGAATGATTCAGACTCACCTGGTGTGTGATAGAGAAGATGCAAAGAGAGAAAACAATGCCGTAGTGGTAGCCACCGTATTTTAGTCAAGCATGAAGTGTGCAGATAATCTGAGGATTATCTACACAGAATGTTTTTCATTCTACATTGAGTGATTTTTTGCTCAATTTCAGTCCAGTCCTTGTACCCCACCATTTTCAGATGAATCTGTTTTTGTTTGTTTAACCACTTATCATTATTCAGGCAAAAAAATAGGCACCGAACTCAAGGGATGGACCAGTGTTGTGTCTGTGCCTAACAGACAACTTTGCAATTTTAAATTGTACCATTTTGTAATTTGTTCCCATTTCTTTAGTTGACCCTAGAAAAAATGTCAAAGATAACACAGCTTGACAGGCATGAAATAGTATTTTTACACAAACAAGTTGATTCTGAAAGAGCTACTAGCTGAAAAATTGGCATTTCTCAGCATGGAATGCAGTGTGTCCTTGAACATGTTTGGGGGAACTGGGCATGTGGAGGACAAAAGAAGAAGTGGCAGAGCTAAACAAGACCACCACTGAGCAGGTGCCAACGCTCAGCTGTTTTGGGTTTGTAACAGGGAGGACGGGGGGAAGCGTGGGGGTCAAAGTGCTGTTATAGTAAAGTCAGTGAACAAGTGTGTGAAGTTTGATGGTTGAATTTTAGAATTTCAAACAGTAGTGTTCGGGATCTCGTCAAAATTAATGAACCCAGAAAAGAGTCAGATTTTGATCTCTGCAATAGCTTCTGGAAAGTGTCTGATTGGTAACAGCTTCATTTTCCCGCATAACAGTGATCCCAAACACACTGCCAATGCAGTAAAACCATATCTGCTTATAAAAACACACACTGGAACGCATTCAGTTCATGGATTGGCCTCCCCAGAACCCGGATCTCATTATTTTCAATTTTATATATCACACCTATTGTAAAACCAATATATCACAACTTGACTAGTAATTCAATTCAATTCAATTCAATTCAATTCAATTCAATTCAATTCAATTCAATTCAATTCAATTCATATACAGTAGCACCAATTCACAACAAACAGTCGCCTCAATTAGCTGCTCCAGCAATGTGTGCGCATGTGTGCGTGTGTTTGTGTGTGTCTTAGCCAAGTTGGGTGAGACTTTTGGATGTTTTACAGATAGTCATTGTTAGTGAGCTTGCTATTTGGTAATTCTTTTGTTTTCTTTTAGTTGTTCTTCGTGTTTTACATTTTATTAACAACTGTCTAAATTACCATGTAATTTTTCTCTTCTTGTACCACTGCATGAATTTTAATGACTATAGTTGTTAATGTTAAATCTCTTCCCAATATCACCTCAAAATTATAATTTGTCTAACACTTTGGTTTTTGCCCACATGCCTGCAAATGAATACCACTCCAAGCAACTCTCCATTGCACTATATTTTAGGGATAATTAGTGAAGCATTGTGCATGCTAAACTAAGACTGCAACCATGGTAAATATTACATCCACTCAACTTGTATGTCACTGTGAGCATAATATATATTATTTTAGGAAAACACCACTATACCAAGATGTGAGCATGGTTGTGGACTACCATGTCAAGTCTTGTTATGCTTTTTTTTTTTTTTTTAAAGAGAGAGAGAAAATAAAAAGTGACATTTTTAAATGTATCAAACTTAATCAGGAAACCAGGGGACAAATAAAATCGTTCTGTTTAGT
>VUQK01044115.1:38356-48356 GCA_015106715.1 Bujurquina vittata
AAAAAACCTATATTACAAAATGTTAGTAGGTTTTTGATTAACATATAAATTTTTTTTTTTTTTTTTTTTTTTTTTAAAGAGAGAGAGAAAATAATAAGTGACATTTTTAAATGACTCAAACTTCATCAGGACACCAGGGGACAAATGCAATCTTTCTGTTGAGGACCAATTAGCACATAGTCTAGACTAACAGAATAGACTATTTATAATAGAGTCCTCCACAATATAGTCTCAGTGACCTTTGTTCTTGGTTAGTTAAAAACTGATAAAAGGGGTTGTTCTGTCTCACTATTCAAACCTATGCAGTTGTTCTCCAGTGTACTCCCTGATTCTTATCCCTCCCCTGCAACAGCCAGACACGCCAGTTCTCTGGAGAGCCTTAACAAAGCCGGAGGAAGTGAGAGATTTCCATATGGAAAAGGCAATTAACAGCTCAATGCCCTGGGGACAGACTGAGGAAAGCAGGGAGGGAGAGAGGATGTCTTGAGATATTAGCAAGTAAGGAAGGTATGAGAGGATGAGAGGTAAAAAAGTAAAGTCACAACTTAACTCTTTCAAAGCAATGAAGATCGAAATATGGGAAACTAGCCACTTTTGATGTTGTTCTTCCGAATGTCCAGAATCACAGAATCCCTGGGTGCTTATTCCCAAAAATACATTAGAGAGAAGGGAGAATGTGGTCAAAGACAAACAGATAGATAAAAGAGAGGAAGTAGGATACAGCTAAAGCGAAATACAAATAAAGACAAAGGGAAGGAAGGACAAACTTGTGTGGAAAAGGATGTGAGGGAGGAGAAAAGGGAGGGAAAAGATAGTGGGTTGTTGTTATCAGAGTGAAATCTGCCAGTCAGTGCCATCTCACTCGACACAGCTGCCACGCTGATTCCATCTCCCCCGAAGAGATTAAAACCAATGAAACAAGCAGGCCTCGTATCAGTCCCGACAGACAGACAGAAAAAGACAGAGGGAGTAAACTTTCCCCCAAACTAAAGGTGGTGGACTGACAAGAGACTGAGACACATGCTTGGGACTGTCTTATTGAGTTATCATTTACCGGCCACTCCACTGACATTTACTCTGAGTGCGTAAACCTGGGCCAGGTGTTGGGGAAAGGAAGCCATTCCTCTCTGCCACAGCTGGGTGACTTATCAACCTGCTGTGAAATCCAGAGTCATTCTTTAAATACAGCCTCCGGCGTGATGCTACAAAAACAATCTGCCCCATAACTAAAAGGTGGCGCAAAAGTGTGTTGTAAACTTTTTTTTTACACCACTGCTCTTATCCCTGTATTATGTCACACTCCTATCTCACTTCTTATCTCTGGGCATGAATCCAAACATGTCACAAACAGTGGGAAAGGAGCCTCTGAGACTTTGCACTTTTCTCCTCGGATAAGAGATGTAAAGCTTACTGTGTGGTTATTTTTTTTCGTTTTCTGGCCAGCTTACACTAAGAGTCTGGAGTTGGTTGGCTTGATGAATCTGCTGTCTGTTGGATATGATGATTCAGCCGTGCTATTACCATGAGTGATTTCAGCTCAAGGCAAGGCTAGCACTTTCGCTTTATGGCCACAGAGACAGAAGGGAACTGCCGATGAGGAAACATAAGTTAATGTGAAGGGGAATGGGGGTGGCTTCCAATCAGAGGTATTTTTAATCAAGTTCTTTACAATTATGTTGATGTTACAGTAAATCACAATGAGAAGATAAAGGGCAAGGAACAAAAGTGGAATACATAAAACCTGACATATATTCACATTTTTCTATCAGGCGCTGTGTGGTGCAGACAGGCTTTAGTAAAGGCTAGGCTTGGAGGACAGGTTAATGACCCACAAGATAAATTTAGTCTTTTCATTATCCCTTGGATATTCCATATTTAATGGAGAATATTCTCAGCTGCTACATTCTAAGGTAATGAATGCATATAACCTGGTGGTGAGAGTGCAAGAAGAAGAAAAGATGGAAGAAAAACTAAAAGCAAGACGGGAAACCTGTTTTCTGTTCCGTGAAAGGGCTCCAGCTCAACCACCCGTTTCTATTATACTAGAGGAAAACTTGCCATTTCTAGCCTCGACCCAGACACCATCAACAGTCCCGGCACGGTTCAACAGCCATACCGAATGCAGCGATCCCTGCATACTTTAACATTTAAACAACCACCCCTATGATTTACAATGACCTCTTGACAATCCCCCACTAATCAGGACATGATCAAACAGAACTCGTATGGCTTGACGATGGCCACGTGATCGACTGGTAAGACATGAGTGAAAAATCCCTGCGTGGTTCAAGAGGCCAGGAGAGATTTATGTGCGAATGGGGATTGCTCCTCCTAATGTGTGGAGACGAGTGAGCTGAATAGCAATGACTGTCTGTATGGACTGGCAGATAGAAGCAGAAGACCCTCACTGCACTGCATTAACTTTTAATTATGACTCTCTGGAAGATGCAATTACCCATTAGAGACTAGACTTGCTTAAGCTCCGCAACCACACTATAACTTTTTCTTGCATTAGCCCACTTTTCTTTTTTCCATAAGCCTTGTTTAGTGTCACGCGTATATTATTGCAGGCTTCGTTTTTTTTTAACTGCAGTACTTCAGTGTCAATGTTGAGTTTCTTCTATATTTTGTTTCCTCTTGCTTATTATCTGTTCTTTTTCCTCTGTCTATCAAGGTTTCTTTCCAACTCTTCCTTCACTGGGGCCACAGGTCTGATCCAGGTTGATGCTGGTGTTTCTCGGATCCTCTCCTCCCAACTGTTTCATGTATGGAGTCTGAAGAGAGGTGCTCTGGGCCAACCCGCTTGGGTTACTGTAGGCCAGTGGACCCGAGGTCGACTGGAGTTAGAGGGTGGTATCCTGGGACTGGTGGGAGGGTTCATGACCAGCCAGGGACAAGGTCTTGGAGCTGGGGTGAGGGGAGGGGATGGCCAGGGTGACAGTAACACTGGAGGTCGCTGGAGGCCGGGACTTTCTGTTGAAGGACACCGCCTCAGGGTTGTGACCCTGGTGGAACACCCATTTGTTTTCACACGGGAGGTGGACGAGGATGGAATGTGTCCAGCTGGACAGCTCTGTCTGGACCCCAAAACTAACCAGTCTGGTATAATCCACGCCCTCTTTAACCAGCTTCACAACTCAAATACTACAACACTGGATGTGGATGGCATCGGTGAGCTTTTTTTTTGGCTTTTGCCCATAGAATACTGTCATTATGGAACTGTTATACTGTAAAACAGTAATACTTCTCAAAAACATTTTAACTTGTACTGTGGGCATCTGTGACTTCTAATTTATGTCAGCTCCAAGCTTTTCTTACGTAAGCCCTTAGATCTTTTAACTTCGATCTCAGTGCTGCTGTATTTGGATGGCCGTGTCTGTACAGCACCTGTGGATATTTGAGGTAGAATCAATATGAGATTGTAGCAGGTCAGTCTACTTGAAAATATGACAGGGTTGGGGTCAAGGGCTCCACTCACCCGCTACATCTCAGTTTCATGAATGAAGAACATAAATCAATAGGAGATCAAGACTACCTTGTCAAACATGTACTACTATATTTTTTTTCCCAAAGGAGACTATCTAGCAGCTATACACCCAGTCCACTGGATCCAGTCCAATAGAAGTCATCATTTCATTTACTTGAATCAGCCAGTGCAAATGGAAGCTGTGGGAGAAATTTGCATTTTTTTTATGATGATAGAAGTATTAAATAATTTAGTGGCCAGTGATAGGATTCATCTTTTCAATGCAGAGGGGAGTTCCTCCTTTAAAAAAAACGTATAAAATATCAAAAAACAAAATTCATGAAGGTGTATTGTAAAAGAAGTCAAGAAGCCAGGCGAGAGCAACTGCGACGCTGCTGATGTTGATTAACGGATATTAAAAGTATAATGCTTTCCAGAGCAATCAAAATAGCAAACATGGCAAGAACTTTAAAATTCATATTGTAGCATCTCCATTACATTTTGCCAGCTCTCCGTTTTATCAAGGGTTGTTAATTTATTTTTATTTTTTTTGCACAGTACTTAATGTGAATAAATTTAGTCCCTGCCAGGTAAAAAAAAAGTCCAAGTTGAATTGTAATGTGAGGATCCATCAACATTTTCCTTGAGCCATGGTCATTTGTGGACAAATTCCCAGGTGTGCGACCCCGGCACTTCCAAATCATGCATATGAATGTCCGAGTGGATAAATTTCACATCATCATCATTTCTTTTCTCTCAGAACTACCAGAGGACCTGAGAAAGTGCTGCTATGGGTACTGCATTGACTTGTTGGAGAAGCTGGCAGAAGACATGGGCTTCACCTTTGACCTGTACATTGTGGGAGACGGGAAGTATGGGGCGCTGAGTGGGACAGGACGCTGGACCGGACTGGTAGGGGACCTGCTGAGCGGAACCGCTGACATGGCCGTCACCTCTTTCTCTATTAACTCTGCCAGGAGCAGGGTCGTAGATTTCACCTCACCCTTCTACTCCACCAGCCTGGGCATTCTGGTACAACTGCTTGAAGTCATCATTAATTGTAGGAGTTTTGAATTTGCATTTTTACGACTGTAGAATTCACAGGGCATGTCCTGAAAATCTGTTGTAAACGAAAGCACTGCAGTACTCAGTGTTACTTTGACGTTTTATGCCTATGCCAGTATGATTTGATGATTTGGTCTGCAGCTATTTATTGTTCACCCTAAGCCCCCCTCACCTTGGTATTGTGGTAAGAAGCAGGAGATCATTAGTTTAGGAATAATTAGTTTGTAGAGTTTTGAGAGTGTATGTTAATTACTGAACTTCAAAATTAGATGCAGTTTAAGAGCGTCTAATGACTCTAAAAGGCATTTGAGAAGCAGAGTCCCCAAACATGCTGTAGTTATTCTTTGATTAGTTAGCATTTCCCTCTATGGCTGACAAACTTTAGCGCATGATATGATCTAACAATACAGCTTCATTTGAAAATGAGAAATTCATCATTTTAAAAAGTGATTTCCTGTCCTTGTTGATTGATGAATAGCACAAAATGAAAACAATGTATGCAATTCTTTTAAAACTAATTTGCCAAGGAGTCATTAACAGAAGTTTATAGAAACAATGCATGGTAATCGGCTGTCTCAAGTCAGTCTCTTGTTTGCTTGTGATCCATCAGGTCCGTAGCCGGGACACTGCTGCCCCCATTGGAGCCTTCATGTGGCCCCTCCACTGGTCCATGTGGGTGGGTATTTTTGTCACGCTGCATCTCACAGCTCTCTTCCTCACCTTGTATGAGTGGAACAGCCCCTTTGGCATGACACCCCATGGCAGGAACAGGCTGCGTGTGTTCTCCTACTCCTCTGCTCTCAATCTCTGCTACGCCATACTGTTTGGACGCACTGTCGCCACCAAGGTAAAGAAGTTCTTCTCTCTGTGATTAATTGGCATTATGTGGGGCAGGGCAGGGAAAAGTCAGTGCAGGAAAGAGGAGGAGGGGATGCATTATGGGAAAGCATACACCAACAGCGAGGGCAACTTGAAAGAGGGTGCTAGAGACAAAGATGATGGAGATGGCTAGGGAGGAGAAAAGATTGATAGGGGAGAGGTTAAGGAGGTAGGCAGTGATGAAGTAGAAAGGTACAGGGAGGATAATGCACACACAGGGACGGAAAGGGGAAAGGGTAAGTGAGCCGACAGAGAGTGAAGGAGTTATGGTGAGGAGGATGGGGATGGATGAAGGTGGTGAAAGTGGGAGCAAGTCGAGGTTAACTCCCCAACGCCGTCAGACACAAAGTTAAAAACAAGAAGGCGCAGGGAAGGGGGCCAGTGTGGGGTGGGTGTAGGAAGGTGAGAAGCCAAATCAGGAAATAGGTTTCAAAAAGAAGGTATTAGAAAGGCTGACAGAAAGATGGTGAGATGGGGTTGAAAGGGTAAGTGAGTAAGCAGAGATGAGAAAAGCAACAGTGATGTGGAGGTGGGCAGAAAGGGGATGATGTAAAGGAGAGAGGGCACGTGAGTGGGCAAAGTTGGAGAGCGTGGCGACACAGGTTAGCACGAGAGGGAAATAGAATCGCAAAAGATAAATGGAAGTCAAATCTTCAGACTCAGGCAAATTCATCTAATAACTTGAAAGCAACTTGAAAAACAATGTCTGTTACTTCACAGATAAAAAACAGAACAACTTGTTTTCATGCCATTTGTCTGGTATGAAAATGTAAATTACAAATATTAAATGTACCTTTGGAGTAACAGCATTCTTCAAAAACCTGTCAGATTTAACAGATTGTGAGACACCCACAGTCACACTGGTGCACATACACAATCTGAATATTTGCCAGTGAATAACGACCCTGCCTTCTGCATTCTTTGTTTCTATTTGGCTTCATACTCTTCCAGAATCCATCATTAAGATAACTTGTGCTTCCTTTTCAAATTCCCACGCAGCAACATCTTTTCCTTAAATTATTCCTGTCCTGTTACTGAGATAGATTGCAGCTCATAATAACATTCAAATAAATACAAAACCACATCTTGTCCCTAAAGCAAGCTGAGAAAATGACTGAGGTGGAAAAGAGGTCAAGTGATTAGAAAGACCTTCCCATTATTGAAAGGTCACAGGTTTGATCCTCGCATCGGCAATGCGTCAATTAATAGGTTGTGTTCATTAGCAGCCTTTTGACCTGTTAAAATGTCCTTGAGCAACACTCTGGACCCCTGTGTGCTGGGTCAAAGCCAAAGAGCAATGTTTACTTTATATTATGAGGAATGGGGAGTTGAGTTGAGTTTCAATATGTGATTTAATGACTTGGGGGGGGGGGTCAGTACAAGTAAAAATGAAATGAAAAAAAAGTTTGACTGTTTTTAACCTTTCTAAAACACAACCACGTAAGAAATATATTCAGGTTTTCCTCTTCTCACATAAGCTGTTATACTTAACATACCTGACTACTACAGATAGTAATAATTGAGCATTGCTTCCAAGGCCAAGGGCAAGAAGCATTAATCTGCGTGGTTTGGTTTCACAACAAGCACGCCACTATATCGCACCGTGCGGAAGCTGTCAGTGCTATCAGGGTTTAGACTAACGTTAGCAGCTCTGTTCTGCTCTTTATTTCTTTTGATTTTAGACTCCAGCAACCCCAGGCAGAATGAACTGAGATAGCAGTGTGCATGCCAGCATATCATCTAACCCTAAAAGCCATTTGAGATTGGAAACAAGTGTGTTGGCTGATGAATTGTTGTTGTTAGAATGAATTAGCAGTCAATTCCAAGTGACCCCTAAACCTTTAAATTGAGCGATGCTTTGTCTATGTGCATCATCACCTGCCAGGATTATAATGCTTTGCCTGGTAAATCTAGCTTTAGCCTTTAACATCATACATATCCTATATGATAATTTTTGTTGCCAAAAGTTCATTTACACTAACAGCTCCTTTTAAGGGTTCATATTTTAAAAACTGTCAACTAGAAACATCACACAAGTCAGCATCCCCATGGGGCTATAGCTTAATTAGCTTTCTAACTACTCCTGATAAAATGTCATGGAAAGTTGCAATTTTAGCATTAAATTGATACTGAAACTAGCAGTTAGAAGAATCCTTTTGTCTATGTTCATCCAACATAAAGGCCTGTTATTTCTTTAATTTTTTTCCCCTCCCATCTGTTACACCCCCAGTCTGCCAGCAATCAAGCTGCTAACTTCTTGGCTTGCCTCTTGGGGGCAACAGGAAATCTTAAAGGGCTTCCAGTCTACAAGTGCGCATACTTGAAGAGAAAAAAAAAAGCTGATTAAAAAATGGAATCATCACCAGACCACAGCCAGTGAGTGCAAGACTGCATTTCAGCAAATTCTCTTTTGCTCTCCACAACCAAAGTGGTTTGTTTGGAAGCAAACCCACAATATCAGAACAAAGACCTGACAGGCCATGTCACTATCTGTAGTTACTCACCTCTACTTTTTGATGAAGGGCATTCTCCTGGGCAAAAACAATCTCAGTAACTCTGTCAATGGAATCAAAAGATTTCATTGAACTTGTTGCCAAGTTGTCCAATCTCTCCTGTCCACAGGTGTTTCTAGGTAGGCTTTAATCCTTTTCAGGCAGGGAGAAGACCTCTCCGCAGATGTGTTAGTAATAGAAATGGTGAGCGTCGGCCTCAACAGCCTGCACACTTCAGTTAAAGTAGCGGTCAGTTCATTTCTTATGAACATCTCCAGCAGCTCATCCGGCAGCTTGTAAAAGTGGGCATGCACATGAATGACCTGGTTTTAAAAAACCTCAGGCATGAAAATGAAATCAAAGTCATTCCACTTTTATTTCAGGGCAGGATCCCATCCAGGCCTAATCATAACACATGATGTTAAAAGCAATATTCTTTATTATCTCAAACCTCATGTACGTCTTGCACAGCCAGGCTTCTTAGGTTCTACCGTCTACTCGGATATTGTTGTCTATCTCAGTGAGCAGCACTGTCCTTTTATTTGAATAGCTGAAAAAGTTGGGGAAGCAGTCAAGAGAGGCAAAAAAGAGATTTAAATCCTTAATATTGTTTGTTCCCTGAGCCAGAGCTAAGTTAAACTTGTGCGCATAACGGCGAATAAACAATGAATACTGGCATTTTGCATTCACAAGGGGGTGTGTGCGCCACCTCTTTGCCAACTCATACAGTATGTCTCACTCCATCATATGCTTAACAAATGAGATTAGTTTCAGGATGGTAGTTTGTAATTGTCTTGATCACAACAGTCACTCTGTGTCAGAGACCATTCACACACATTTGTGGACTATGACAATCAATTTGCACCTGAACCCGTACAATATGTCTCTGGTGTCGTGTAGTTAGACTGCCATTAAAGGTGCAAAGGCTGAAAGCCCAGCACTTAATTTATAAATCAGGATGTCACAGATAGGGTGCTCTCTGCTGTTTGGTATTCTTTTCTTCCACAGAAATCTTAAAAAAGATATATAATGGCCACAGCTTTTTGGACAATCAGAGCTAAACAAAACTAAGAAAAACCATCAACACAAATGAAACATTTATGAGTCAACATTACTCCACTGGGGCTTTTGTAATGGGTTATTGTCAGTTGGCGTAACATGATTTACTGAGTAATGTATTTATTCTGTACTGCTCCATGCACATGTGCAGCAGTGGAAACAACAAAGGGAGAGCAAAGGCGGAGAAAGAGTGTCGCTGCAGAATGCTGTAAAGCTGAGCTGAAGTGAAAGTACACTTAGACAACACGAGTTTCGACCAAGTTATCAGGCAGCTAATCATGTATGGCTAAGGATTGATAAAACTTCTTCCTGATCATTGTCTCCACACTGCAGGTTAATGGTAGTGGGTTTGCCACACATGAAAATGTGACTGTCTGAAGCAGTGCTTTTGTGACTGTTGTTGCTATACTGCAATTTCAGGGCATAAATGCCCTGAAGGGGTTTTTTGTTTTGTTTTGTTTTGGGTTTTTTTTTAGATGATCCTTATTATTCAAAATTTCCTGTTGTAAGTCTGCCTGTGTTATCAGTGTAAACCTCTTACAGGACAAAAAGCTTGACAAATAGAACAACACTAATTTATAAACATATTGCACATGCCATTCTCGCTTGCTCCTCTTTCAATTCCCCAATTAATTGTGCAAAGAGTTCTGAAACACTTCAAAAACCTTTATAATGGGTTACAACCTTGTTTGTATAATTAATATCTCATTAATCCCAAGCCCTTACAACACTGGAAATTCATCTCTTTTCTTCTTTTAAGTGGATTTTAATTGGTGGAATAAATAAATGATCACAGGGTTCAGGTGGATTCATTCCCTGAAGCAGGCGATTTCATGGAAAGATATTTTTGATGTGTCACACTAATAGTCACACTTTATTTGATTTTGAGTTTTGCACGAGATGTTCTTTTGCTCTGTTTTCATAAATGTGATTGCCTTTCTTTCGGGGCAGAATTGGTCTTTAGGAAGAGGATGAAGAGGCTGCATACTTGAAGTTGGGCAAAATTTATGTCAACATTTAAAAGGACCTTTTTAAACAC
>VUQK01044115.1:50856-53727 GCA_015106715.1 Bujurquina vittata
GTTTACGTTGGTTTTGGCCTGGTTTTGATCATATTCGGGATGTTTACTTGGAACACATTTGTTTCCCAGCTCACTTTATACGTCCTTCCCTCGTCCACATCTAGCAAATCTGTTCTTTCTGTACCAGCTGGCTTTCCTTAAGCAGCTGATGATGAACCCACTTTGGTTTCTGGCAGCATGAACTGTTTTGCCTTCAGCTGTCCACTGGATTTAGCTCCTCCATCTGATTACCAGCAATGGAGGATGAGAGTGACAATACATTTATTATTCACATTACTGGTGTCAGTTTTTGTGGCATCTCATCACTCATAGTTTTCCTGTTGAATGAAGAAAAGGGCTTATGACAGAAAGATGGAATGTTAGGACTTAAAATTCTATTTTAGGTAGGTTTTTGTCAAATGAAATCTTTTTAATAGCTTATACCCCTTAAACTTTGTGTAAAAAACACACTGGACTGCATTTACAGAATACAGAAATAGTAAAACAATAAGTCTATCCTGCCCGTGTACTGTACTAAGCACATATACAACGACACATACACTTCTTAGACACAATGCCTACTCCAAAGAGCACCAGCAGAGCTACTGAGACGGTGCGTGTGCTGACTTTGGGATACAAGTAGGAAGATAAAAAGCGCTTGTTCAGAGAAAGAGGATGAGAACAGAAAAGATGAAGGCGGCATTTGTTTGCGTGTGAGGCAAAGCAGAAGTGGAAGTCACAGCAGTGCAGAGAAGTGGAGTAAGGCTGTAAAATACTGTGTTGGCAGAACTACTGACCCCAATACTGCACTCAGATCTTAAAGAAGAAAAATCCCAAGCCTTCTCCTGGAGAGACACGATACACATGCAGGTGCACACAAACGTATAAGCTCAGAGGAAATACTGCACACGTGAGCACATACACCAGCTAAAAGCTTACAGCTGTAACTGCACACTCCCATGCCTATACATTATATATGCATAAACCTTTGACTGGATCTGTGTGTTTATCTGTGTGTTTATATATATATATATATATATATATATATATATATATATATATATATATATATATGCATGCTCAAACACACGCACACACACACACCACTCTTGTTTCAAGGCCATGCATCTCTTCCAACCCTCTTTAGTCCCAAAAGAACTCTCTATCCTCTCTTTTCTCCCCGTGCATAGTATTTGACAGGTCTAGACAGAGAAAAACAGACTTACCCACCTACCAGCACTGCAAAGACTTTGTAAAGTCAACCTTGTGTTTAGCAGTAAACGTCCTGAATAACAAGTTTCAGGTAATTTGATCAGTCTTGTCTATTTTTCCCATTAGACTGACTATATTTGTGTATGCCGTCTTTATCCCTTTCAAATCTGTGTTTATGTGTTCATTATTATGACTTTGGATGTCTCGGCATGCGTGTCAAACATATATCTTTCCTTCTTCATCTGTGTGTAGGTCTTATTTAGACCCTGTCTGCTGAGTTTTAGATACTGGAACCAATCCTCTGCCAGACATGGTCAGCAGCAAAGGCTGCACACAGAGAAACAGTCTATAATTAAGGGTCAGTCAGGGTCAATTGGATCAATATTGCCAGAGTAGGAGAGTCTTCTGCAGGGTGTATAATGCCTTATCAGACCGCGACAGGGGATGTTGGTTTAGGTAATGATGTATGTGTTTACATAGTGTATTAGAATGCAGTAAATCTCATCCCCTGTATAAATGACACAGTGGCACGACAGCGCTAAATCCAAGGTTCCTGGGCAGGTCTGGAGATTTAGAAATAGCGTGGGAAACTGAATCTGATTTGCTAAACTGAAGATTAATCGTCTTTAATTAATGTTACTCTCTCACTTTTTGTGTGTGTCTGCGTGTGTGTGCGTGTATGTGTGTGTGTGTGTGTGTGTGTGTGTGTGTGTGTGTTGTTGGTGGTGAAGGACAGATCCTCCTGCCCTGGATGCATTCATCATGGATAAAGCCCTGCTGGACTATGAGGTGTCTATTGATGCAGACTGCAAACTACTTACTGTGGGGAAGCCATTTGCTATTGAAGGTACAGACACTAGCACACTCACATACTTGTTTTTATCAATGTGAGGAGTCTGTTTTCACTTGTGGTTGCTCCTTGAGGCTGGTTTAAAAAACAACAGCTGAAACATGTTGAAAAGCACACATGCATTCACACACACACCAAAACTGTACATAATTTCAGCAGTAACACTTATTAATGGTTACTCATGGGGTGTGGGTGTTTGCCACATGAACCTGCATTCCAGGGACAATGCAGAGAGGATCAGAGTCTGAGCTGATGTGTGGATTTTCAAAGGCTCATTGCTACAAGCTGTTTTGCCACTGGTCAAGTTGACTGTTCAAGGCAGGTCAAACTGACTCTCAAGCAATGGGAGGCACACATGCATTTATATATCTGGATATATAGATATAGATATATAAAGAAAAAGATTTCAAATGCTGTAGTCGGTCATGTAGTAGTTGACAGAACAACATGACTGACAGAATAACACGGTGAATCGCTGTGTGAACTTATAACGCTCCAGGGTAAAAGTACTCAACCATCTATTATTAAGAACACTGCCCAGTCAGAACAGTTTTGATTTTGATGCTCACACATTCCAACAATATTTTAAAGCATGTAAAAAAAATAAAAATCTACTGCCACTCAGAAAACAGCTAATGACCCCCACAGGGGGAGATCACATTCAAGTTTTTGTACGTTGCTCCATGAATGTGTGGGCTGTGGGCTTACGCATGTTTATATGTGAGAGTCTGGCACTGATGTGTGTGTGTGTGTGTGTGTGTGTGTGCGTGTGTGTGTGTGTGTGTGTGTGTGTACATGTGTGTGTGTGTGTGTGGTAGTGGTAGTTTTTT
>VUQK01044115.1:53747-77221 GCA_015106715.1 Bujurquina vittata
TGTGTGTGTGTGTGTACATATGTACGTGTCTGTGTAGTAGTAGTAGTCTTTTGTTGATAGACTTTATTTTTCTACCCAAAAATCACTGTATTCTCAGAGGCGTGCTAAAGAAAGCTGAATTTGAATTTTTCCTTCTTTTCAGCCTTCTTCTTCTGCACACGTCACTGAGCTAAAACTGTTAGAAAAGCCTAAATATTACATTAATAGAGACTCTTAAATTTTGCAGATATACATGATGTATGCAAAGAAATATATAGCATATATGTAATGGCTAGTATATTAGACAGGATATGCATTTCTTAGCTTACTGGGTAAAGAGCATTGCCTCTATTTGCAAATAGGTCAAAAAGCACATATATATCACTCTATCACAAGACAAATTACACAGTATACTGTAACCATTGATCATTTATAACAACAATAAATCAGTTTTTATCCCATAATTGATTACATGGTTATTATAACCCTATATACTTGAAAGAGTAACTGCATTAGAAGTTGCAATGCTGTAGCAGTAGTAGGAGTTGGAGTCAAACACACACACACACACACACACACACGCAGGCACGCACACGCTCTCTCTCACACACACACACACACACTTCACAACACACCTACACACACACAGGAGTAAATTTTAATGCTTTTAGAAATAAACGCTGCTGACGACCTGCCGAAAGAAATTATGTCCTGGCTCCAATAAATCTCAGGTTCTGCCTTTCACTGAAAAAAAAAATCTAGTGTTCTAGCCATTGTAGCAAGTTTTACAGTATTCTAGTCACATGCCATCTGCACATATACACCTTCTGAAGGTGACTTTGAAGTGAAATTTCTGCTAGCAGAACACATTTATTGGATAAATCAACCATTTAACTTCTAACCCAGTGTAGCTTAGTCACCAGAAGGCTTTTTAAAAAAAAAACAAAAAAACAACTGGGACAGAACTGGAATTGTGTGTTCATGCATGACCACATAAGTTTATTTATGTGCATGCATATTACTGTAGGTGTGTGTGTGCCTGAGCATGCATTTGTGTATTTGTTTCATTTCAGCCTTTTATTTTTTCCTCATATCACTGACGCAGGCATAAACAGAAACAATAACAGCAAATAGATACTAGTAAGGGTGCCACCTGGGACCAGACGCTGTCTTTGATACCATTTCTCTGTCAATCAAAGTGCAACCTCAGAAAGACCCCACTCCCACGTTCCCCACTTCCTGAACAATCCTTGTTCACTGGAGATTATCTGCTGCTTTCTTCATAGCATTAGACAAAATGAGCCCAGGGACACTGCTGTGGCATTACTCATGAATGTGAAGATGGGAAAACAGGTCTCATTGATATGTAGAGTCTGTCAGTTTGATGACTACTTGATTCATTGTCTACACAAAAAAGTCAGGCAAAGAATCTACACTTGTTTCAGTAGCTATTCTGCAGGGGTGAGGAAGACTAGGATGGAGCTGAATGAATAAAGAACAGGAAATGACCCAGACAGAAAACATGAGAGAGGGAAAAAAAACACATAAGAGAAAAAAAACAGAAGATGGAATATGAGATGGAAAAAATAAGTAAGAACAACAAAAGTAGAGAAATCGGGGGCCAGTGAGGAGGGTGAGTGAGGTGGGAGTTGAGCATAAGAAGGAGATAGAGGGCTTTCATTTGCCCACTGCCAGTTTGCTCCTTTCTGCACAGCTAGTGATAAAAGAGGCAGCCAACAGAGTCCCCTAATCAAGACAAACCTTCACCCCAAGCAGATGGAATGAGGGAGGGGAAGAAAGGACACAGAGAGCGAAAGGATGGAGCAAAGAAAGAGAGGGAGTGTTATTTGGTCTGTACGTGGATGCAGGCAGGATTTATAGAGCGGTTTGTGGTCAGAAGATACAGAGAGAGACGCAGGAATTGGGTCTGTGGAGTTGCTGCAGGCAAGGTGCTCTGCTGAAATCTCCAGGCTGCTTAAGTGGAAGGAGATGTGGGGGTGTTGTTGTGCATCTGTTTTCGCTGAGTGCTGTTGGGAGATGTTTACGACAGCCTAGACACACCCCATTAATAATATTGCCACTGAACATGCAGCCACTCGCTGCCCGCTTGCATGTGTGTGTATGGTGTTGGTGTGTATGTGCGAGCATGTGTCCCTGCGCGCATAAGTGGTCCACACAAGCTCAGTCAAGCAGGACAAAGCACGTCTGAAGATCAAACGAGGGTGGCAGGAGATTCTGTTGGCGGGGTGAAAGTCTTGTTGGTCGGGCAGCTCACGTCTGACAGGAGTGACATACGAACACGTTTGCGAGCGTGTGTGCACATGCATTTGTGTGTGTGTTTGTGTGGCATTCGTACATGCGTGGGGAAATGTGGGAAATTACAAACCAAAATTATACATTACTGAATCAACTGTGTGATTGGCAGAAACCTTTGGGATGAATTTGTAAGAATTCAGTTGCATTTTTTATTTTATATGGTAGCAGATTTTGCATGAAAGATGATATCTTTGGATAGATGTAGAGGACCGGCTTCACTGTTTTTCATTTATTTATTTATTTCATTTCTTTTTTTATCAAAGCAGAGATTAATCAAGAAAAATAATAAAACTATTCATTTGTTGCAACTGTGGATCCTGTTCATTCATATCAATTTAACACACAGTTGAATTAGTGAACTAAAAGTCAACATGACACCTTCTACAAACTCTCACCGCCACATTTGAATTTGTTCAAGAAGAGCAGTTGTAAACTAAAAGAAGCTTGACAAACATCTATTTATTATCTTCCACTTATCAGAAGTCCTGTCATGGTGGCAGCAGGCTAAGCAGGGTATTCCAGATGTCCTTCTGCCCAGCAATACTCTCCATTTCTTCCCAAGGCATTCCATGTCAGATGAGATATATAATCTCTCCAGCAGGTTCTGGGTCTACCCTGGGGTTTTCTTAAAGTTTATCATGCCTGGAAAAAAGTGCAAAAGGAGGTTCTCAGGAGAGAAAGTACACTCTTTAGAGGTTACTAATATTTAGATTTTGGACTGAGAATACAGATGTTTAAGAGAGGAGTAATGGAGGCCATCTACATTCACTGTGAATGAACATTATTGAACACAGGTGGTGGCTTATGACACCAGCTGTCAGCCACTTGCAATGCCGTCCTGTCAGGTCCTGAGATCCATTATCCAGGCGTTCAACCCCCACTCACACCTTTTTTTTTTAAAGAGCAAACACGCACATCCAAAAAGAATAAACCGGGTGCTGGATCCAAAGAAAACGAATCAAAAAATTAGGAGGTCCGCACACCCTTAAGCTGAGTCTGAAGAAGGGCACTGTGGCCCCAAACGTCACTGTATTGATTAATAAAGGCCATGCCTTTTTTTTCCCATTTCTCATGTGACAACTCACATGATCAATAGTAGGTTAACATCCCTCAGGACCACCTCCAAAGGGAACAGTCCCCACTGTGGTTTATTACCTGGGACTCTCCGCCAGTTATTTTAGAACTAAAGAAGCTTCTTGGATGGAATGAAATGTCTTCATTAACTTAACTTAGTCCAGTTGCCTTCTTTTCAAGATCTCAAGCCTTCAGCCACTTGTACTTGCAATTTTACTCTTTGGGTCATTACTCATGACCTCATGATCTATTGACCATAGGTGAGGGATGGAAAGTAGATGGACTGGTAAATTGAAAGTTTCCTCTTTACCACAACAGTCCAGTACAACACCCGGATTCCCGAAGATGCTGCACCAATCTGCCGGTCCACCTCACACTCCACCTTCCCATCACTCTTGAATAAAATCCCAAGATACTGGTACTCCCCCGCTTGGGGCGGCCTCTCTCTCACAAATCCAGCTGGAGCACTCCACCGCTTTCCAGCAGAGAACTCAGACTTTGACAACCTGCAACAGTTGAAGTGTCTGAAAACCTGTTTTCTCAGTCGTCTTTTTAATATTGACTCAAACACACGAACCGCTGACGTTGGAAATGTGCTGGTTGCTTCATTTAAAAAATGTTCTCTGCTGCTTTTATCTGCACATCTCTTAAGAGTTTGCAGAAGCAAAATCACAGATTAAAGCTGGAAGACGGTGCCACACGAAGGTCACACAGCCATACACCAATCAGAATCTTTCTCATATTTTGAGACGTATGTGGGAAAATGTTGCCTAGGAGATGCTGCTGAAAAATGAAACTGATGTAGCCACGCTCACAGAAGCACCTGATTTTGTGACTGTTTAACTCATGCTGGGTTAGATAAGGTTATCTATTTATTTATGGAGTTCACATTTCAAAATTTGAAGGAGATTAAGTAGTACTTAAAACATTTTTGTTCTATTAAGTCTATTAAATCCCTATATGGGGACGGCTAGATCTGACTGAGAAACTGAGGACACTGCATGCTCATACTTTAGCATCATTTTCTGCTTTATCGGTTTTACTCAGCGGGACGATATATTTCTTTACCTTGATGCATACTGCAAAATATTCCTCCATCATTACTAAGAAGCTTTAATATAGCCTACATTTGAATTACTGCATCCAGAAAGTAGGAAGAAAATCCTCCTGAAAACAAGATATTATGTGCTTTACTTTTCAAACAGTAACTAATGGATAAAATACGAGAAAATGCAATATTATTTAATGCAAGCAATACTCACTACTAATCAGCAGTGCTTAGCAGAACATGACCCCAACATGAAAGGTACTTTAAAAAAAAAAAACATAATTCTGAAGTTGTAAAAGATCATCTGTGTTCTTAAAATAAGCTAAAGCTTTTACAGGCGTGGTGCTTTTAAGTAAAACTCGGCGGACACCGGTGTGTCTTTGAGCGCGTGGGGGATTTGAGTGACAGCTTTGGGACATGAAGCTTGTGATGGAAAATGCGAATGTCTGGAGGAAAGAATCAAAACAAATGACAAGTGACTGCCCACTTGCATTTCAGTATTTGACTGAGTGCTCCAAAGAAATGGGGATGGAGATATGCTGATGACAGGAAAATACTGTCTGTCTGCTTGAAAAAAAAAGAAAAGTATGAGGAGCGAGACATACAGAGACAAAGCAGTGGACTCGGGAGAGGAGCCGAGAGATAAAGAGAAGAATGAAGTGAGGCAGAAATTGAATGAAAGTGAAGGGATGACAGAGATAAAGAGTGGACTAACAGTGGAAGAGACCAGCGGCAATGGTGGGAGAGAAAAGACCTTGCATGGGAGAAAAGGAAGGATGGGGGGGGGGGATGAGTAAAGAATGGTGGGTAAAAAGAGGGAAAGAGCAAAGGGATGGAGGCTTTGGCAGTCTTTGTCATGTAGGAAGCAGAGTGTGACAGCTACGTGAACCTTTGCTATTCTCTGTTTGTGTCCACAACCCCCATCGGGCTCATACACCTTGACAGTGCCATAACACACATACACACACATAAACACACTGACAAACAGCTGCCAAGTCTGAGCCAACCACACACACACACACACATACACACACAAAACCCTGTTGGTATGACTGTGTCTGACTGCAGTACAGATGAAATGAAACAAACAATCCCCGGAGGTTTTGTATAGCAATAAATCGTAAAGAGGGTCTTTTCTTTTGATTCAAAGCTGAGGGACACATTTCTTTCACTTTCTACCTGTCGAAATGTGGGTTGTAATGCAAAGCAGATGCCTTTTAAGTTTGCGAAGGGCAGAGAGGCAATTCTCTCCAGCTATTAAACAACATTTGAATGTGCTGCTATAGAAATTAAGGCAATAAACACTGGTGGAAGAACGTACTTAAAGCTCTGACTTAATTAAAAATATTAGAGTTATATAATTTTATTGCTGTAACTACTCTGTATTTTACTGCTGTGTCTGCTCTCATTACTCCAAACTGCTGCTGGTGGCGTTTTACCTTTAAGCAAGAGGGAAACTTCTAAGGCAATGCTAACCAATTGATGATGATGGTCACGAAACAATTTCTACAAATAAAAAGCAGATTAATATTTAATGGACTACAATAATGATTTGCATTACTGACTGCATAATTAGATATACATTTTAAGCTATAAATATCTGTGACACTCTAACTTACTTAACTAATTGCACTGTACTGCCGACCCTCAGTTTTTCCATGAAATATAAACGAAAAAGAATGTAAAACAGAATATCTTCATAATCATGCAGTTATTGAAAACAGTATAAATCACACGTTAGACCCAGGGAATTGCTAATGCATTCTTATTTTAATTTTGAACCAGGAAGGGGCAATAAAAGACTGAAGAAGCTGTATATGAAAAAAATTAATTAGTTAATTAATATGATTTGGCATGAAGAGAAAACCAGACAATATGTCTTTCAGAGCCAAAGATGTGGATGGGTTCACTGAAAGACTGCATGGGGAAACAGTTTAATAATCTAAGAAACTGATGCAAAGTTGCAAAGAATTTGGGGATTTTGTCATCTGCGGTACATAATGTTAAAAGATTCAGAGAATCCAGAGATATGTCTGTTTACAAGGGATAAGGCTGAAAACCCGTAATGAATGGCTGTGATCTTCGAACCCTGAAGCAGCACTGCATTTAAAACAGGCACCATTCTGAAGTGGAAATCACTGGGTGATGAATGACCACTGAGCAGATGGATTCAAATGGCAGAGGCAGACGATGGTGCAGACTAACCATTCGGTGAGTCATTCACCCCAAACAATTTACAATTCATGGACAGGAAAACATGGTGGCTGTGGGGCACTTTTGGCCTCCACCAGCATCACCACAACAGTGGAAAACAGGCAGCTGCTGCTGATGACCTTAGGGGACACATTTGTTTTACCACAGCAGGGACACTTCCATATTTACGTGATGGCTATTAAACCCTGTCACATGTTAGTGTTTGTGATATAAAATTCAGAATTAGAGGGGTTTTTTTTAAATAAAATGATTTCGTTTCAACATTAGATATGTCTTTCTGTAGTATTTTACATGAACATAAATGAAAATTGTTTATTTTCTTTTTTTTGTATTCTACATATCATTACAACGTTTTTGGTAGCATGGGCAAAATAGAAAGTAACAATGCCTTCACTGCTATACAACATGTAAGGCAAAAGGTGTAACATATAGTACTGTGCAAAAATCTTGAGCCACCCCTCATTTCTTTATATTTTGCCAGGAAAATAAGAAATAGGTGCAGCAATTTATTGAAATGTGCAAGCATAAATTCAACACATTCACAGCATGAACTCTCCTATAATTTTGTTAAGTGGGCTTCAGGAATAGTTCTCCTAGCTTCTCCAAGGACATTCAAAGCTCTTCTTTGGATGTTGGCTGCCTTTTGTACCGTTCTCTGTCAAGATGATCCCACACTGGTTCAGCAGCTCTGGGCTCCGGGGAGGCCAATCAATGACTGATAGTGTTCCACTGCCCACGCATGTTGTTACTGCATTGGCAGTGTGTTTGGGATGACTGTCATTCTGAAAGATGAAGCCATTTCCAATCAGAATTTCCAGATACGTCTCTAAAGTCCTAGGTAAAGATCCTGCGGCATTTTTTCCTGTTTCTTAAGGACGCACCCGTCAGATACTGTTCATGTGCTGTAGATAGGTTTTTAGGCCTGCCACTTCCTTTGTCCTCCACTTGTCCAGTTTACTCAAGCTTTTTCAGGACACTGCACAGCATGTTGAGATATGCCAAGTTTTTGTCTAACAGCTCTTTGGGATTCACTTTGTTGGTACAAAAATTCTATTTTATGTCTCTCAAACTGTGTTATCTTTGGCATTTTTGTAGATTCAGCTAAAGGAGTGGGAATATATTATATGTTTTTGCTACTAAGTGCCTAAATATACAATTTAAATTTGGTTCTTTGCACAGTTGTATGTTAGGTGTAGACATAACTCTGGTCCATCCTTTGAATTAGGTGCCTTCTTATGCTTTAGTGATTCATAGATCAAAAACTTTGAAAGACCTTCAGAAAACCTGAAGAACTGTTACTTAAGACCACTTTAAAAACAAATATATATATATATATATATATAAGAGAAAGTCTGGCTCCTTAGAAGCAAAATGTAAAGAAATGAGGGGTGGCTCAAGACTCTTCCACAGTACTGTACCCTTTAACATTTAGTGGAAAAATAGGCTTTGTATTTAATTATATGTCAAAAATACTCAAAAACTATGCCTGAACTATGCCTTGTATATTTAAATAGATTTTTAAAAAAAAAAAAATTTAAGTATATTTATATAGATCTCTATTCTCTAGTCTTTTTGTGTTTTTCACTTCAACATGAGTTTTTTCTTCACCATCTGTGCTATGAAAATGAAAAATAATGATGCTGTCAGAAAAGTGATGCGATAACTATCTCCAACAAAAAAACAACTCTTACATAATCAAAAAGGAACATTGCCATCAGAGCTACCCACTGTGGCGGACCCCTTCTGAGGAAGGGAGTCGCCAAAAGAAGCTTGCTTTCTTGCTTTCTTTCTTTCTTTCTTTCTTTCTTTCTTTCTTTCTTTCTTTCTTTCTTTCTTTCTTTCTTTCTTTCTTTCTTTCTACTGTCATCAGAAGAAGGGGATTCATAAAAGGGCTATAATGCCAGTATGGTATCAATTTCCTGAGCACATGGAGTGGAACCGACCTTTGTTTGGCCTTTCAACAAAACAAGGTCTTGTGTCTGTAACTGTGGAGGGGATGAATGTGAAGTGAGCACGGAGTGGATGATCAGCATCGGGCTATGATAAGTGTTTTGTAACTACTAGCTCTGGTGATGAGGTCACAGTTGGTGAGAGGTACGAGGTGTATGGTGGGATTTTTACCGAATCTGGAAACATAGTTACAAAACAGATTTTGAAACATTGTATTCACTTTAAAATATATTCCAAAAAGCATATATAAATGGATTAAAGCATATGAAGACATACTATATACTATGAGTTATACTGTATCTTGTTCCTAAAATAGAGCTCAGTGTAGTGAAACTTAAGGTTTCTAACTAAAGGTTAAAGCGGAAAAGAAAAAAGACACCATTAACATTCATTTAGTTGACCAAGGGAAGGAAACTTGGTGGACAAGTGAAGAGTAATAACACAAGAACCTAACTTTGACATTTCTACATCTTCAGTTACTCCTCACAGCTGAACCAGAAGTCCAAGATGTGGTGTTGGACCAATGCCTCATGCATAGAATTTCATTTACATAAAAGTAATTTACAATACAATAATTCATCACCACGGTCTAAGCACTGCGATGTGACTGTAACCAAAGGGAATCTAACTGTGCATAAGAAGCAGTCAGGTAAAATATGTATATTTGCATATTTTCCACTGAAGGACTCCAAAGGGTGGAGTCAGATTTGATCCCGCTCCATTCCTTAAGCTGGGATCAGACTACTTGATATGAGCCTAAAAATGGCCTGAGCTGACAGAGGAGGGGGTGGAAATGGGGCATTTGGAATAGAAATGAGTATTAGACATGACATATAAAGTTTTATAATGGAGTACAAGTCTGAAATGCCTCATATGGTCTAAACAGACAGACCTAACTTTTTTGCATTCTCTTAAATTGAATTATACATCCATCAATGTTTCTAAAAAATGCATTCCCAAATGGCTGCAAGCTACATGCTCAGTTATGTTTAAGGGAAACATATTTTCTCTACAGCAACATGCTTTTCAACTTATAAGACTGCAATGCAGGGGTCATTTAACACATGCATTTATCCCCCTGACACAAACATCTTACTGTGAGTCAGCCTCGGTCCACATCCCTTAAGTACATCAGTGTGATGTGTGACATATTTTGAAATCACAGGACGTTTCAAACATATGCAGAAATCTTTCTGAAACACATCTGAGTTATTAAGATAAAATCATTAATCATCTATGAGCATTTAAGCAGGTTTCTTCCCCAAACCAAAGACACAGAAGCAGACTGATATCAGACGGAGCTGCCAGCTTGTTACACTCTGACCCTCGAGTCTGAAATCAAACATAAAAGCGCCGCGAAGACTAAATCATGTCTCGGCAGGGATAATATTAAATGAGAAAAGTTGAGAATAATTATTTGAAACCCTGATGGTTTTGGGTAGAGTCTGTTATAATGCAAACCACATTAGAAGCTCTTTCCTCGGTGCCTGGGTTATTAGCATTGCAGCTCCTGCTGCGTCTAACACAGGCGTTAATTGTACGGTAACTTTAAAAAGAAAGGACTCCTACAGTACATCATTCTCCAATGATTGACTACTGCTACATTCTTCTGCAAGCTCATGCAGGTCGTGAACTATTATTTGTGTCTTGATCTCCTATTCCTATAAACCCCACATGGAGTAACATCTAGTTTGATCTATGCCTTAGATTTGGTTGGGGTTTTCTAATTATAAACTTCTCAGGCAATATTAAAAGGAGCTTCAGACCACTCAGTGCATGAACTTGGTCCAGTGTGTGTGTTCTGTAACCCAACCTCCACCAGCTGTTTTTTTTTTTTCCTTCACCTTTTTATATAGCTGCTGTCCAGGTGAATCTTGGGACACTGTATTTGTACTCTATAGGTGGAGGTACTTTGCCAGAAAGCATAGTTTATTTCTGATTCAAACTGAAGTCTGTAAACCATAAATCTTCTTTTTCCAGAGGCCATGTGCCCTTTGGCAAAGTGCAACTGTCTGACTGCGGTTTTCCTGCAAAAAAACCCACCAAGTTAGACACTATCTTCCTGAGGCATGACTGTAGCTCTCAGGTCGGTTACCTTTAGCACATGTATTTACATCTGTGTCTGTCTCCTCTTTCAGGCTATGGTATAGGCCTTCCCCAGGGCTCTCCTCTAACCCGTAACGTGTCAGAGTTCGTGAGTCGCTACAAGTCTGACGGTTTCATGGACATGCTACATGACAAATGGTATAAGGTTGTACCCTGCGGAAAGAGAGTCTTTGCAGTCACTGAGGTAAGTCATCTGTGGGAGTGTGTGTTCATGAATTGTGTACGTGTGTTGTGTGTTAAGCAAAGCCTTCTGCTGCTGTACTTCTATAAATGAGTCTCCCTTTGGGACACAGACAGGATTGCCTGCCAGCTAGACACACATACACTGACAGACACTTTCACACACACACACACACACACACACACAAACGAAGACATACAATCACATAAACTCAGGCCTATTTACTGACCTTAACCAGAGTTACAGGCACGCACTGTCTGAGTGTCGATTCTTATTTGTATCTTGTGGTTGCTACAGTACTCTGAGTTCTTGCCCTCCCTTTTCCTTTCGCTCCTTTTGAAGAACTGGGAATCTCTAGACAGAGCACAATGTCTGTATCTATATCTCTTGTTTGCGAATAGAGAAGCTATTCAACTCCCTTTGGCCATCCCTTTTAAATCCCACTTCAAAGTTAAGCCATAATATAGCAACAAACGCAATTATGCAGTCATAGGTTTCTCCAGTGAAACGAAAACCTTAACTTCACCCTGCATCGGAAAGCTATTACTGTTCATCGCAGTTGAAGCGTAGAGCGCGGGCTACTTTCTAACAATATAGGCGTTGGTGTGAACCTGCCCTCTGGATTGGGAGCAAAAGGAGGTCAGTGTTGTCACTGATGAATTTGTGGTGTCAGCATGGGGCTAATTGCCATCGGAGGCAGTGCAGAAATGAGCCGAGTGGAGGAAACATGATTAGAGAGCATTCCTCTTGTCCCTGCCTCTTCCACTTCCTCCCGGCCAGTGGATGCCTCATATGAGATAGACATTATGTCAGGGTGGGTTTAGGCAAATCAAATGGGGACAAACTGCTCTTCAATTAACCATCGTCCCTTTTTACCATCTCCATGCTAACTGCTGTTTCTTTCTATTACTCTCTGTTATGCCTCCCCCGTACTCTCCACTGCCTCGCTTCTCTACATCCCTTTCTTCCCAAAAATGTCTTTTACGCTGTTGTCCTCTTCTCTATACTAATATTCTTATGGGCTTACACAGCCAAACTAGAATCACAACAGCAGAATATCAAGTGCTCATTTACAAAAAGTGGCCTAAATGGTAATTATGTAAATATAAATCATCAATCTCTGTATTTTACTCTCTGTCGGCTTAAGTCTTCAGTAATCTGTGTCACTCCCCCAACTTCTTTCTCTCTCTCTCTCTCTCTCTTTCATGCTCTCTTTCTGTCACCGCCCCCTCAGACTCTACAGATGGGGATCCAGCATTTTTCAGGCCTTTTTGTGCTGCTCTGCATGGGGGTAGGTGGAGCCTTGCTGACCTTGGCAGGTGAGCACACCTTCTATCACCTGGTCCTTCCTCGCCTCCGACGTACCCACACACTTCAGTACTGGTTGCACACCAGCCAGGTGAGTAAACCTAGGTCCACATGCTAATAACATGCTAATAACACATGCCTTGCTCTTAAGCACAAAGAATTATGCTCAGACAATGAAAACTCACATAATCTCCCATGTGCATGCATATGAGCACAGTCAAATGCAATGTGCATATGTGCTCATATGTAAATTGCTGTTAGTGAGACATCCTTGCCCCCTGGAGCTCATATAGTGCTTTTCTTGCAGATAACCTACGCCCTCTACTGGTTAAAAGTTATAACAGTCAAAAAATGAAGCTAACCAATGTTCCTAAAGCTGGATTGTCTGTGATAGGGGACAGAGTCAATTAAACGTGTCTTTCCATTAAGTTAATTGCATTAATTAACACAAATTAGATTCTTAATTACCTAATTAGTTTTTATATACTCTATAAATAAAATTAAAAAGTTAACAAAGCTTACCACTGGCAGCGTTTTATTAATTGATTCATGACCAGACATTATGCATTCATGCCTTTGTTTGTTTAGCCTTTTCTCAGACACATGATTCATGAACATCTCACACATATGAAACTGTTTATACGGATTCCATCTGCAAAGTAAGTTAATTCAAATATTGAAATTCAAATATGTGTTTTTGCTTTACAAAATGATGCAAAGTAACTGAATAAATGTGAATTCCACAAAACGTCTAACTGTCAGACGATGTGTGTTTATGACAAGGTCCACCAAAGAAACAACAAATTGAATATTTAAAGGTCATATTTTGCTTTTTTTTAATGACGCTCTGGCCATTACAAAATGAGGTGCTGGTAGCAAAGTTTTTTGAGTGAATAATGGAGCTAACTGTGTAAATATCAAGACTGCTCATATTGCTCATAGTCGTTTGCTGCGTCTCTCTAAAAGGGCAACCACTTGCGGGCAGCCTCTAGCATTCATCACAAAAGAAGCTCCGCTATCTGAGGGGACGACATCTGTGTTAGACCCTCAATTGATTATTCTTGGCTTTAGTATAAGCCTCATTTCCTGCACTTAGCTTCAGAGGTTTATAAAACAGGAAAATTAAAGCATAGTCACACCTTAAACCTGTTTGTTTGATCATACTATCCTAAGCACTTTGAAACTTAAATGAAAAAAGCCTCAAGGAACTGACACTTTAAGCGGAGAGGAACTGTCTCTCACTGAATTACAATTATTTGAGTAAATTATTCAAAAAGCACTATAGCAGGAATAGCTGCCGCAGATGTTCTCTGCAGCTGGATAGAATAATAACCCTTGCAAATTTATCGCTCCTGATTTATTTCAGATCTGATGACGCCTTAACAGATTCTGTGTTGCTAATCATCTTATCTGCTTGCAGAAAATTCACAGAGCCCTGCACACCACATATGAGGACGTCGGCAAGGAGATGACCGGCCTCGATCAAAAGTAATGAAGTCACGAAATGACGAATGCCACATTTTGTTGTCTCTGTTCTTCTGCATGTTTGCAGTGATACTGAAACTATTGTGTGTTTAAGAAATGTCACTTGTGACAGTTTGCAAATACTAACGTATATGAAAGAGTCAGCCATAGTAGCACAGTATCAAGAATGGAAATAGAGAGAAACAGCTAGACTGACTCTGTCCCAGTCCAATAAAAATCTGCTTACCAGCACCTCTCAGCAAAGCTCAGTAATTAAAGCCTTTATATCTGGTTTAATCTGCACTTGGCAGCTGCTGACAATTTCATACGTACCACATAGTGATATTGTGATTTCGTGTTACATAAATAAAATTTAATTTAATCTAATTTAATATAGTCTTATCAGTCTTGTCATCCAACTCTGCTAGAAAGCGAAGAAGGATTTTTTTTTTCCCCCTCAAACTAGTTTTCTTAAATAATCGGATTAAGAACCGGTTACACCATTCTTGCACCTGTGGCAGATTATTACATTTTTAAGACTTGATAACAAAATTTATTGTGAAGGAGATTTTTTTTTTTACAGTGAAAGTCCTACAGTGGATTCAAACCTTATATTTAATTAAAAAAATAGCCCTAACAGATAAAGCAAATTATAATTAAGACAAAAGGTGTAACATTAACCCAGATAATATCACAGTCTACCCTTAGTAATTTTACTTACCAGTTTTACTGAGTGTAATTATCCTACATTATACATAAAAGCCCTTGCACTTCTGTACAGCATATCTCATTCTGTATATTCCCTTTGCTGTGATCTTTCTTTCACCAGCCCCTCATCTTGTATCTCAGAGAACTGCACCCTACACAGGAAACAGCATCAGCCTCCTCCACCATCTCCTCCCACATCCCTCCCTGCTTCTACAACAGCTGGGGACACGGGCAGCTCCTCACCATCCCATGAACCCAAGGAGAAGCGCGTGCACTTTGACCTGGAAACACTTCACAGTTACCGCCTGCGTACACACACTGCCTCAGTGCGGGGCAGGCCTGGGATGGTCGGCCGTCCTGGACTTGGCCTCGGAGGGTTGGGGCTTGGCAGTCTGGGGGGTTTTACTGTTCCTCCACAGATTAGCCTTCATGCCAATGGGGGCCCTGTCTCGACTCTGGCTTCTACAGGCTTGGTGCTCTCTCCCATGGGGAACAGAGCTGCTCAGGCCAGCCTATGGGAAGGTGAGCTGCAGGAGCTGCAGGCAAAGATCGAGATATTCCGCACCCAGCTGAGAGAGGCTCTGGCTAGGAGAGCTGAGATCCAGAGCAGCCTGGAAAGAGAGAGGAGTGGACTGGTGCATAGGGATACTAGTCTCGACAGGGACAAGGACAGACTCAAGATACAAACTATTAATACAGATAGAAGTAGCTCCACACAACCCAGACTCCCTGAGAGAGACAGGACCATCCAGCTGCAAACACTGAATAATCAGCAGACTGGGCGGGCTAACCAGCCAGGTGGGCCTGGGACTGTGGAGCAAGCGAGGAGCAGCCAATTAAATACAGTAAATAGTTTGGACAGGGGCAGAGCCAACGAGGTGCGCCCTGTTAATACTTTGACGGGAGAAAGGACTGTCCAGTCACGCACCTCCACAAGTTTGGAGCGAAGTCGTGTCAACCAACAAGGTGCTGGAAATGTAACTATCCAAACACGGAATACTTCTAGCCTGGACAGACACAAGGCAAACCTATCACGCACTCTGAACACTTTGGAGAGGACAAAAGCTAACCAGTCAACTGTAAGCAGTGAGACTTGATTAACTCCTGACGTTTAGGACTGCAACAGGATTAATGAGGTGTTGCTTGCATAGCCGCGGGAAGATGGCTTTATTGGTATGGGTTACGTTTCTGTGGAGTTTGCTGAACTATTATAGTACATGTTTACTCACAATGTTACTTACTGCAACCTAATAATTTTCATGCTCAGAATTATTTCCGCACTTACTTAAAAACAAAATGCAACTAAAAATATTTTTCTGCAGTTTAAGAGCTGATGACATCCATGAAATATTAATTAAGCAATGTAATATTTAAATAAAAAGCAGAACATAACCCCATTAATATCCCAATACACCAGATCAGACAAACTGGAATGGGAATGCAGAAACCACAGCGCTCACTGTGACGAATCACTGTATGAACCACAATTAAAAAATATATACATATTAGGCCTGTTGTGCTGGCAGAAGAGGCCTACAAGCACATATGCACGTCCGTGGCGAGATTACAGAAAAATCGCAGTCCATTTTAACAAATCTGTATGTGTGCACACACAAAGTAGATACAAAAGATGCAAAAACACAACATATTTCAAGCAACTGATGTAATAATTTCCCAAAAAATGTGAATGATGAAAGAAAGGAAGAAAGCAAATGAAAGAACTGCACGGTCCCAAAACAAGACATTTAACGATTCCATGAAATTAAAGCAAGCCTTACATATATTGATGCTTTGCATCTTAACGTATATTGTTCTGCAATAGTTATGCCCAATGAGTAAGAAATACTTTTTGGGATATTTTTATATGCTTCTCTCCTGTTACAATATTTGAAAATTAAACAGGTGGAAACCGAGCGATTCCCAGGAGACACTTTGAGATGTTAATTTTTTTCCGTTATTCGATGAGTTCTAAAAAAAAAGACAGAACCTCCCTGTAGGGACATAGTTTGAAGCCATTAGACCCAAATGTCCTGACAAGTTTAGTTAAAAGAAGATGACTTTCCCCCTAACCCAGTGATTAAAAGACATAAGGGACTTCAGCTTCAGCTTAAGCAAAGCTTGCATTGCAAGGATGGGCTCTTAAGGCCAAGGAAGGTCTATTAAAAAGATGCAGTTGGGGCAATGCAGGTTGTAGTGTATTTTTTCTAGTTTGGCCCATACTAAAGCTTAATAGTCCGTTTATCTCTGCTTCTGCTGCTTCAATTTTTATTTTTATTTTTTACAAGCTGCCTCATGTGACTAAAACATCTTTATAAAAGTGCAATACTAAATCAAAAACCCCTTTAATTTTTTCAGTCAGGTGTTTGGGGTCTGGGTTTGGAATAAATATATCCACTATTTTCATTACTAAAAGAATCATGTACAGCACTTTCTTTAGTGGACATGGATTCAAAGGATTGCAGTGTATTCAGTACCTGCAGATCTGATAGGTGAGATCTCCTCTTTTTAACATATTGTTGAAATTGATGTGTGCTTTTACAGTGTTTCTTCTCTACTTTTTACTATAACATAAATTACGTTCCATGCTTTAAATCAAAGGTTCTTCAGAAACTGGCTGCATGCAGGACTATTATTCAGTTATTCAGTCCACCACTAGATGGACCTGAATCCCTGTTTCCTGCGGCTATGGACACTGGAGAGTTTGTGGATTCGGGTTTTATTCCAGCAAAATGACAAACAAATGAATTTAAGCAACCATCTACTGAACAAACAGTGGCAGACAGAAGCTGCATATTGCCATGCAGTTCTTGTGGACAGCAGAGGATCTGGGAAATAAGGTTTTATGAAGTCGTTCCACAGTCCAATGACACCTAACTGTGTTGAGATACTCAGTCTTGTGTGTCTCTCAGTTCTTTAAGCAAGCACTGGGGATTTCACAGCAGGTTTGAGAAACAGATACTGATAGCAATGAAACTGAACTTGGCTGATGACGGTACCGATGTACATTTAAATTTTTCAAAAATTTGCTGTGGTGTGAAGTGGTTGTGTTCACATCCCATGGTGTCTATAAAGAGGGGTGAAAAAAGAAGCATTTTAGGTCTTTATTGAGAAAGAGCTTGTTGTACTGGATATTTAACAAAATACTTTTAAAATTACCCCTCATAAAAGTTATATAGAGCATATTATTGAATTTTACCATAAATGGTCATTCTCATGTTTTGAAATAAACATTTATATACTTATTTTTTCTGGCATTATTTCATATTTTGAATGGGAGCAAAAAAAAATTTGTGCTTTTAGGATTATTTAAGGACAGCACACTGCAGTAAACACTGTGAGCAAATTGTCTAAGTTACTTTAATGACTTTGAACTCACTCAACCCCATTTAAATTCCATTAATCCAATGATTTCACAGCATAAGTGCATGAGCATTAAATCATTTTTATTAGTTAATGCTTTTTGCAGATAAGGCTGCTTCCTACATGAATCCAAAAGACAGCAGATGACTTCATGCAAGATAAAGTGATTTAAAAGTTTACAGCCAATATTGGTAGTGCAAACTTTGGATTTTGGATCTTTGGATTTGGTCTAAATGTTTAAGAGCATAGTGGTTTGCACTTCTCAGTGCCTAAAGAGGGAAACACTGAGCATCAGACTCAACACGTGTTTTCTATCAATCAGTTTTATTTTCGAACAACTAGCAGGTGTGAGCAGGCAAGTCCCAGTAAATGCTTAGCAGGTTCTTAAAGGATTATTGCTCTGTTTTTCATTACTGATGGGCAAAGGAGAAGTGGAAACTTATATATCCTGTTACTTTTTGGACACAATTTTTACTGACCAGAATTTTTTTTTTTCTCAGAGAACTTTTTATGCCTTTTAGTGTAATGGTCAGAGACCCATCTTTCTTTCTGTTCTGGGCTGTCTGCCACTTTGGTCAACAAAGCAGTTAACCTGCATTCTTTCCTGTTAATGTGCCATATTGTTCCCAGTCCTCCATTAAACAATGATGTTTCGAGGTGCATCTGGTCTCACAACAGCGCTGGTAAAATATTTGTTGCAGTAGGCCCTTTAATTCACAGGAACAAATGCACTAACAGGAATGGACTGTCTGGTCAAATACAGCTGCAGAGTCAAAGTCACCATCCGTCGTGACTGAATGAATTCCCATCATGGCGCCTCTACTATAGCCTAGTATCACCATGGAGCACTTAAACAGTTGATTTGTGTGAGAACTGTGTGTGATTACGATTTTTGGCTTGTGAAAAATGTTGTTAAAATGTGAACACTTTGTAAGCCCTCAATCAATATCCTTATCACATTTTAAGATGCCGAAGCCAATAACAGAGTGGAATCCTCCTCTTATCTGCCACAAGCTGATCACAGCAAAGTGCAGCCTGGAAACACAAAAACAGGACAGAATCAATGGTGTCGCATCCTAAGAGACTTGTCGAGCAAAGACCAGTGTTCCTGAGGCTACTCAAGTAGCGGTTTAAGCACTACTTCACCTGAGGGTATAATGGCTTTGTTTAACTTGTCATGTAATGACGACTCTTAGCCACACAGTGGCACTTGAAGCTCTCCCTAAAGCACAAGAGCGTAGACTGTGGAGTGGCATCACCTGCACAGATTGACTTTCCACTAAGGACATTATGTTGACAGTGTGACGGAGACAAGCGCTTATTTACTTTTGGTGAAAGAAAAGACACCTTCACTGAGAGCAAGTCCTATATTATCTGATTATCTCTGCATCCGTCATGTTCATTTGTAGTCAATCAAACATCAGCCACCCCATGAAGCTCTGGCCTACATTACACCCCAAAACAAATCGCTGTTTCATATTTCATCTGTATTGATTGTATTTCATGTTACAATTGAACATAATCATAGTGACATTAATATTCTTTTAAAATACCATTTGCTGTCTAACACTGAAAACTGAGTGCTTATATGAAACCTGACACATAGTGAAGGCAAAACTGATATTGATACCACAATTGTGTAGTACAGAAGAGCAATAACAAGTTGTGGGTTGGTTAAAGGGGGCGATAGACAAATAGATGGGGGTAGCGTGATGATTTAGTTCCACTGCATCGACCACACAGGCTAAAGTAAAGATCAATCCTTCATTCTCTGCACTCACATGGTTGGATTCTCCTTGTAATAAAATAAACATGGCCTCTGTGGCAGGTGTTCTCAGAGCATGCAGAGTACGCTGAATAGGTTGTTTTAAAAAAATCAATCACAATCCAGTTGCAGAAATGGGGCTTGCATACATGCATGGGTAAATCTGCTGGCATGCAATGATAGAATTAACATCTTTCGTGTGCGGTATTCATTGTATTCCTGTGTGTATGGATGTGTACTCTGCAAGAAGGCCTACGCCTGCATTAGCCACGTAAACGTGCACGTGTGCTGCAAGTCTGGGTTTGGCACATGCACATGCAGACGTGTTTATGCTCTTTTGCTCAGACAAAATAATTGGGTCACATGTGTGAACACCAGTCAAGAAGAATTTTAATCAAACTTAAGAATCCCCCAATGTACATCCCTTCCAGCAATCAATTACCACCAAACTGGGGTTAATGGTGAAGAGTGCTGATAGTGCACTAACTCTATTGGAGAAAAATGCAATTTTGGTGATGTCTAGCTTTCAGAAATTCTGTAACTGTGCTCATAATTATCAAAAAAAATCACCACCTTGAGAAAAGTGTAAATGTCTGTGGGAAGCAGAAAGGGGTGTTCAAGCATCTCGACCCTCCCTCCTTATAGTGCTTTGTCTAGTGGGTAAATAGGAGCCAGGGACTGTGAGTGATGAGTTTATTAGCTCCTGCCAGCTGTGACCAGCCCTTGGGTATTATTGGTGGGTTGGCTGCATGGTTTGTGTGTAATGCTGTTGAGGTGGGGGCTTCAGGGCAGGGGGAAAGGGAGGGGCGCAGGGGAGGGAGGCGGAGACGAGGGAGTACCCCATGAGAACCAGAGAAACTCCCTGGCAACTGGAGACAGGATAAACACTAAATGGGGCACCCCCATTCATCTAGCACCAAGCAGTGTCACAGAGCCAAATGACAGAGATTGAGCGAGAAGGGGTGGGTGGGTGGAGGGGGTGCAAATATCTGAATGAGTGTAAAGCCGCTGGAGACTGGTCAGCAGGAGACTTCCTGAAGTGCACCTACTCAAATTAGTCTGCCAAGTATTAACACATGGGCTGCCAGTGTCCCTGAATGTATCACAACCGCTCACTTTATTTATTGATGTTCCAGAAAAAAAGAAAAACACAGATGGGAAGATTTGGGTGCCGTGGGTGTGGATGTTTAAGTTCACTTTTCTGCTCCATTAACAATTGATAACCGTGAGAGCAGAGGAATAAAGATATCCTCGAGAACATATGTTGCAACCAAAAAGGTGCACATACGCCAACGACTCAACACATGCACGCAAATGCGCACGCACAGCAGAGTCTTTGATGTTAATTGCCGCAATGTCATTGATGATGAGTCGGCGCACCAGAGGTGTCTGTAGAGCTATTAAACGCTGTGTGTGTGCGCGCATGTCCACGATCCTCACCGCACCGGTTCCTACGGGTGTGTCTAAATGCACCACAGTGGTCAGCTGCCTGCCACACCCTTTAGAGTAAACAAAGGCGGACACAACTGAGCCACGATCCCCGGGCAGAGCCCGAAAAATCTCAGGGCCAATAAACGAATCTGATGGTATTTACAGAAACACGGGGCGTAGCTGGTGCAGAGCCTTAATAATATGATTACAGGGACATTCGCGCCTTCTTATAGATTAGAGGTTATCTCCAAAAGCGCCCCCTCACTTTTACGCACAGGTTTTCTTTACACACTGCACACGTAGACATTCCAAAATCGACCCCTTTGTCTCAGTCGCCTCACGGCGGTAGCCCCGAAACAGGAATTCAGCGGGGAAAGCAAGGAGCGTGTGTGGACCAGACTGTCTCCTCCCCCCACCGTAAGCGCACACACAACGACTCTCCTCCCCTGTACCCCCACCTCTCCTCCTCCACACCCCTTCTCGCCCCCCCACGCCTTTGTGTGTGTATGTGCACTCTGTGAGGCTGACTGCGTAACCCGAATACCGTGTGACGGATGCTGTGCATTTAAAATCAGATTTTTATTTATTTTTTATTTCTTGCAAATTGCTGTTTTATATTCTTTGGGGAAAGGAAACTTGTATGTGCCAATAAAGAGGAGGACGCACGTGAATCTCTCACTTTATCCAAAGCCAGGAAATTTAAAGGAACGCGTTACCAGCAAGTGCGGCAAATTGGACTTTCCACCATCAGCAACCCTCCTCTGTCTGTCTCTCTCCTCTCTTTCGCCATCCCTGCTCCTTCTCTGTAGGTCTCCTCACTTACTCCCATCATTCCTCCAAGCTTCTAAGATCCCAGAATAGCCTCACGGCGGAGCTCTTTCTAAATATTAGGGAAGGTTTTGGATTTCGGGGTGACTCTGGAGAAGCTGGAGATGGATTAAAGGGACGGTGCACCGCAAAACTGGAGCAGCACGCACGACCACGCCGAGGGGGAAGGGGGCGACGGGACTCGGTGAATTCACGGAGCCCCCGGGACAGAGGTGAGTGCTGTTCGGTAGTATAGTGGCTCGCTGCTCCCGTACGCGACCTCCAGAAAGCTCAGGAACCTATCTGCTTCTCCCGCTGACACGAGCTGAGAGGCGAGGGAGGAAAAATCAGCACATGGTTTTCACGTTTCCATCCTTGCTGATATCATACGCAATCTGCTGATTTCTGCTTGCGGGGGAGTAACTGCCAAATTGTCATTTTTATACAGTGTTTTAATCAGATTCTGGTTACTGGAACCTTCAGTAGATGATCAAAAACAAATGAAAGCCTATTGCATTTTCAAAAAAGACGATTCCTCTTCACGAAAGAAGCAATCAGCACCATCATTTTACAGCTGTCTGATTTTAGATTATTAGGATAAAACTACCTTCAGATGATGGTTGTTTCATTCACTGTAGAAGCAGCTGAGTTAAGTTGATTAATACATAAAGTCGAGCAAATGGTCCTTTATGTCTCTCTGTTCCTTAACAGCCCTGCAGTGGACATGGCTTTACATTAGCCAACACAGCAACTTTCTTGATGAATGCATGAATGCAATGAATGAAAAACTGAGATGTGTTGCATGCATGCAAGCAGACACGCACGGATCAACCGTCCACTGATGATTAAGTGAAAAAAGAACATTTTCAGTTCAATACCATGTTCTGCTTGAAAATAGATCCTTCTGTTTATTTGTGTGTTACTTTGGCATGTGCCACCCACATAAACAATGCTCAGGAGCGAGCACCCACCTGCCTTTCCGCTCCTTCAACAAACCCCAATCCCTTTCCCGTAAAAGCACTCCCCAATGGCAGCAGCCTCACTCAGCAGAGCACTGCCCTCCGGCAACTGCAAAAACTGCTCAAGAACAGCCCAAGGAACACTACAAAGAGCACTGACTCAGTCTCCCGACTCCCCAGATCGCGTTCCAATTCCCACAACCCGCAAGGAATCCACTGCCAATGTCCTGGTACCAGTCATCACAAGAAACCCCCAGCGGTACAGAGTACATGCCCTGATGGGTCTGACATTTTCTGGCAGCACAAAGGCGGTGTGCACGCTATAATGGGCAGGTGGTTTAATTTTGTGGCTGATGTTGAGGAGGATGTGAAAAAGTCACTGTTTGAAAAATAAACTAGTGCCTTTTTTGTCCCCCCTTGATTTGATTGACCCCCCCCCCCCAAAAAAAATCCCCTTTTCATTATAAGCCTCAGAAATGTACTGTCCTATCATTTACATCATCTCATGAACCCTGTATTGAAGTCAGCTATACGACAGTACTTGAGTGATTATAAATCAGTCACTAGGTAGAAAATAAATGTGATCTTCTGATCACTATTCAGTCATTTGTTTTGCATAGTAAATTGACTTTTAGTCCATCAAAGTGAGACGTGTGGCCCTGGGCTCTGAGAGAGTGTAAAGTACAGTTCAACCTTTTTCTTGCAGAAGTTCATTCTCAATTAATCCGAGTCATCAGACTCACTCTTTTCAATCAAACAGAAAAATGAGGACTGTCTTTTAGAAGAATTAAGTTCCAATTTCTA
>VUQK01044118.1:0-12363 GCA_015106715.1 Bujurquina vittata
TATATATATATATATATATATTATATATAAAAAATCGTCATTTTGTGCAGAAAAAAATATCTAATTTCGTCTTTGATGTTATATATATTTTTCGCCTCCAAAATGAGACCGTTTCCTCTAAGACTGTTTAAATCCCTCCTCTGGGCACCCGTTACGCAACGTTATTGAACGGCACCCGCATTCCCGGGACATTTAAAAGCAGCATTTCAAAAGCTGGGCCATTTAAAGCGCTCAAACACTGAGTGTGGAGGACGACGGAGGACTGGAAATGGTTTGAATGAATTACTATCGGGCGACCACCCCAACCGCTGCTCGGACAGAGGACTCTGCTGCGTCAGGGCGGAGAGAAAAGGGCGAAACAGACCGGAAAACTGCTGCTGCCGTTTCCAAGATAAACTGGGATGACTATTAATTAGAGCTCGGGTATTTTGGTTATCTGGCGGGGAGATTAATAAATGAGGACAGGTTTATCAAGCAGCCCTGAAGAGTTTTTCCAGAACTAGTCTACAACAGCTCACATTCATTTCCCCACAATCTGCTCCGCAGCGTCGTTTTATTTTGAAATCTGACGCAGAAGCCACATCCATCTCTCCGCTCCTTTGACACCAGTCTCTGCATCCGAGAGGCGCAGTGTCACAATTACTACATGAGCCTCATGCGGCGTGTGCACTCAAACGGCACCAAAACGCACACGCTTATGTTATATTGTGACGCACAATATGCGCTCCCAGGTTCCGCGGACCCCCTGTGGGGCCACACTGGGCAGCAGCGCTCATTTCACTGGCAGACACTTGAGAGCGTCTCACAAAAACCCACGCAAAGTGTTTATTATTTCACTCACGCTGCTGAAAACTTCAAGCCAATGTAGGGCGCAGAGATGCTTCAGCATCGAGGAAATGAGACCACGATTCTTGTGAGCAAGGCTTGCAAATATATATTTTTTTAAATCTTCCCGACTGTTTCTCAAATCATGGATCCTCATATAATATGATCTAGAGGTTAATAAGCAATTTAGAAGCTTTGAAGCAGCAACAACACTTCCACGGAGACGTTCTCTGTCACTAGTTTTTGGCACCACAAAGCAGCTCCACATGGCCATACACGGTCAGAATCAGCAGCCAGTGATGCCCACATGGGGCACATGAGCAAGTGCACACAGCAAAGGAACGCACAGTGTACACAGAGGACAGCTGTGAAGCAGATTTCTCTTACCTCCTCTTCTAGCGCCTGTCCGCGCCCGAAGCTTCAAGCATTTCTGTGATGTCTGTGCGAACGCCCGGGAGAGAAAAGTGTCCTCGCTGCTGCGCGTCGTCCCTCTCCGTCGGCTCTCTGCCTCTCTCTCTCTCTCTCAACAAACTGCACAAACAAGCTGGCACTCCCCCTCCCCACGGTCACTCACTCTCACTCACCAAAACACGCGCACACACGCACGGACACGCAGAAAGCGCGCGGCGGGGCGGGGTGCCGAGGTGCGCGTTTTGTCCTCGGGGGCGCGGATGGCTGTGGAGAGAGGCAGAAGAGAGCGAAGGACATAAGGATGAAAAAACAAGATTAGAAACGGCAAAAGAAGAAAGAGAGAGGGAATTAAAAAGAAGAGATGATGTGGAGGAAGGGAGGGATTCAATTCAACATGTTAGGAAGTTAGAGGAAGAAGGCACAGAAAATGAATGAAAATGAAATAGAGGAGATGATGGAGAAGAAATGAACTGTTTTAGAATTTAAAAGGAGGGATTAATGGGGGGGGGGAAGTAAGCAATGAAGATGATGAGAGAAAAGGGGGGAGGAAGGGGTGACCAGTGATTGAACTAAATGAGCACAAGAAAGGAATGAAAAGTAACAAAATAAGAAATGCAGGAGAGAAAGAACAGAGGCAACTGAAAGCTGATTAAGCACGAACACAACAGGATGTCCTGCAGCCGACTCGGCTCACATCCCCACAGCCTCCCCACTGCTGCCTAATATAAATACTTATTTTATACATTATAATTCCTGACAATGCAATATCCAAATCAGCTTGACATTTCCTCAGAGCACCTACAGGGGGGTGAAGAGGGGGGGTTTTAGGGAGCCTGCAGGGGAGAGATGAGCTGGAGGGTCGTTTGTCAAAGCATCGAGCCGGGCCAATTACTTAGCCAGTGTGTGATGTTTCAGGCTGGGCTCTGGCTGCACCGGCCTGCTGAGCAAGCAGGCAGGAAACAGTCAGTCGATCAGTGCATCTGTTTAATGACACGCTGCACTAAATCCTCCCAGAGTCCATCGAGGCGAGCCCGTCAGGGTCTGACACGCACCGTACACATCCTCTCCAGACTTGCTTTCTCCTTACTTTTCCTTCCTGTGCATGTTATCATTTTATTGTAGCATAATGGTCGTTTCTAATATCACCAATACCTACCAATGGGTTCAGCATTACCGACCCTGCTGCAGGCATTCACAAAACTGTGTATAAGCCTTGATGAACGTGGTGACGTGTTATTGAGGCCAGAAGGACGTAATCAAAGGACTCAGTGGAGTGTGGAAATCTCTTGATTATGTTACCCCGTCTCATCTACTTGACACTTTCAAAGGCGTCTCCTTCCATTCTTATGCCGACGACACACAGCTGTACTTTGCACTTAAGCCAAACAACCTCAGCAGCCTCTCCAACCTTTCAATGCTTCACTGCCATTAATAATTTGATGTCCTCCATCGCTTACCTGCAAGAGTGAGCTCTAGCAGCTTCTGTAAGGAGGTGGGGTCATTACATCGGCCAGGATTATCCAATCTTCTTGCTAAGAACCTTGGTGCTATTTTTGACCAGCATTTGAAATTTGAATCTGACACTTCAGAGCTCACCGAGTCTTGTTTCATCTAAGAGACACAAAATCAAAGCTCTACTGTCGTCCAATAATTTGGAGCTTTTAGTTCACAGTTTAATCTCCTGCCTTGATTACTGAACTGCACATGCATTTTCTCAAGCCTCCTTAGCCCATCTTCAATTCAGCCTGTCTACAGAAACTCGCTGGCACTCGCACATCACCCCTACTCTTGATGCCCTCACTGGCTTCAAATTGTATTAGAGGCCCTATACAGGCAGGCTCCTATAGTAGAGCTACTGAGACCTTATAACAGTGCTCGGCCACTCAGGTCATCTGACTCGAGTCTCTTAACTGTTTCACACACTTTTTTCCAGAATTTTTCATGAAAGCAGCAGCTCCCACAGAAGTTTCTGAAATATATTCTGACGTGTGGGCTATGATAAAAACCGAGGAGCCAGGCAAACAAAGGTTTAGCCTTTATTGGCTGAAATAAAGTCCACAATGCAGTTTAAAAAAAAAAGTACAAGATGATTTGACGAGAAGAGAGAGACAGGGCTACACATGCACAGAGGAGGGATCATACAGTGAGACACAGGTGGGAACCAGGCAGAACACAGATAAGACGGTCAGGTCATGTAGAGCTTCGCGTTCAGGATCTGAATGCAGAAAGCGAGCCTGTTAACCTCTGACCTCGAAGTCTTAGGGGCAAATGCAAAAACAAAACCAAAGTTCAAAGGATACAAAGAAGACCTGACTATTTATACACAGAGAGATTATGGCTAAGGCACAGCTGGGGAAACAAGACACGGGGGTAACACTTTATAATACGGCCCGCGCCCAAGGTCCTAAGCACCGTGGCTAGGACTGGCAGTACCCCGTAGCTACCTGTAACTAACATGACAAAGGCCGTACGTACCAATACTAAGGCCATACTGCTAAGACCACGGCCATAAGTAGTGTGGCTCAGGCCATACTACTGTGATTAAGGCAGTAAGTATTGCGAGCAAGGCCATTTAAGTTCTGCGTAATTTAGTTGAAAAACCAACACCGTTTCCCGATACGACATCACAGGTATGCTGGGGTTCCATTTTGACATCCTTTGTTCTGTGCTTGAGTTCAGATTTGCTTCCCTTTGTCTCGTCTGTGTAATTCTGTTCAGCTGTGCTCCTCGCATGTTGCCTATTCCCTCATTATCCCTTTGTGTATTTATTGTCTGCCTTGTTGTCGTTTCTCCTGTTGTGTGCTTCGAGTGTAGTGTTTTTGTATAGCTGGCTCCTGTCCAGTTTTACTCCTCCTAAGTTTAATTAATAAATCTCAAGTTCTAATTTAGTTCTCATGAATCCTCTGCCTTGGGGCAACAGCTTCAAACATGATGCTAAGTTGTTGCCACCTATTCAGATGAAGTCGCACAGTTTGATGACGGTGATTTTAGTGACACCGTGATGGTGCACAGGTCATGTTTTACTGTGAGGGGAAGCGGGGGGGTCAGGGGTCATCAAAGCGTTGTTTGACACATTACTTTAAGAAAAAAAGCTGTGTGAACTACTGTCTCACAGTAACTCAGTGCTCTCCTGAAAGCCAGCAGTACTCACTTATTAGTTGTGCTTCATGTAACTGCATATGCTGGCTCTCTCTTCGGGTAACATGAAAGGTTAGGCAGATCCAAGAATCCCACAACTGATGAGAGATTTTTATTATATCGCATGTTAAAAAATAAATCTGGAAAGTCATTTTAATTTGGACTTTCGAAGGATTTCATACAATCTGAGGCAAAAATGAAAACTTGAAGTTAAATGTGAGGGAACAGTTATGAAAGATCCCTCCAAAATTCGACCATGCCATTCTCTCGTTGAGGAATTGTAGCATTTGTTTTCATCACTATTTTATTTCCTGAGACCTTCTGAAGGCCTGCATCATCCAGATCTGTCCATAATTGGGCTGATATCATGTAGAGTGAGCATGGCACAAAGAGAACAAATCCAACCTCCCAATTATTGTGCCAGTGAAGGCTGCCTCGCAGCTGCTGGAAACGACCATAAAATAGGAAATTAGAGCGAAGGCATTGGCTAGATGACCCCAGATTGACATATGTGCTGCGTTATCAATCCAGAATTGCCTTGTAACACGCGCGCACACACACACACACGCACTTCAATGACTCTCTACCATAAAGGCACTAACCTATCCCTTGTGGGTCAAATAATTAGTGCCTGTTACCCGATGGGATCACATTCACACACACACAGTAGGTGCATCACCAATGAAGCCACCCACAGGCACTGAAATACACACACAGCCACACACACGCCAAGGTGAACTAAATTATCCCTACATAAATGGTCAGGACGGGGTTTGCCCGCAGCAGCAGTTACTTCCATGCTGATAAATCCCTCTCATGAGCTCTGGCATGTGCGCGCTGGGAAATGCTGCTATTGTGGGGAATATGTAAATGAGCCTACTGAAGATTTCTCTATAAATAACACGTATAAATAACCCTGAGTGGGCTCTTGCTTCTGGTGTCAAGCGCCCGACCCGCAGCTGGGTGCGACCCACTCTGGGGACAGTGGCTGGTGGGGAGTTTGACTGGGACGGTACTCCAGTCAAACTGTAACGCAGGCTCACTGTGTTTTTGTCATTTTGTGTGGAATATACTGGATTTCCAGTGAAAACATGGAAAAATCACATTTATTCACAGGTTAATTTACGGTCTGTTTCTGTGATTTTATTAATATTTCACATATTTCGAGATAACAAGAAAATTCTGTAAAATTGATAAATTCTGTTAAATCAAAGATTTTTTTTACAGTGCATGCTACTCTTTCAAATGAACTAACAAAACATTTACAAAGAAGTACAGACTCACTCCATGAACTTCAAGAAACCTGCTCTACACCCCCTTACCACAGCAAATATTGTGACTTATGTTGCAGGAAGGAACAAAAGCTGCAAACAGCACAATAGCTCATTTCTATTCAAATGTGTCAGCAAGCTGTCACATGGAGCCTGCATGCACAATCGCCGTAAACTGAATCTAAATGATTCATTTCACTGTTTGCTCCTGCGCTTCCCTGCCGTGACATCTCAAAATGTCCTCTGTGGAAAAAACATTTGAAGATCTGTCACCTTTGTTTGTGGCTTTCTGGTTCAGAAACAAATGGACAGAGCAGCGTAGACTTGCACCTGTGCAGGGAGGGGCCGTAGATGTGGTGTGTACACAGCTTCCAAATACAGAAAGGCTGGCAGGCTATGCTTCCTGGGTCATGTAGTTACGTGTAATTACATATAAGCACCTAGGGCCCCACTTAGGCAATGTGGTTTAAGTGCCTTGCCCAGGGACACAATGACAGCATGTGCTCGAACCAGCGACCCTCCAGTTGCAAGGTGAGCACCCACTGTGCCACTGCCACCCACACTGTACGTATTCCTGTTCTGCTTCCTGGAGAGTTTTTGTGATGTGAAGATCAGCATTAAAGCGACTTTCAGTTTCTGCCTACCTACAGGGTGCCGAGTACCCTACAGAGTAGGTACTGCATTTGGGCAGTACTGCCTTGCCAGAGGCAAGAGGAAGAATCCAAAACAATCGTTTTATTTTCTGTATATTTTTTAGATTATATTTTTTATTCAGGAAGTTTGACTTTCTTTGCATGGCACTGATCAGGAGTGGCCCTCCAGTCTCATTGTGCATCCTTATAATGACAAACACACTCTAGTCTGTTCTGTTCTATTCAAGCAAAACTTACAGGATTAGGTCAAACACAAGATACCCGTGTCCCTCCTGAGTTACTCTTTAAATTTCTGGTTATGATGCATCTGTACTTGTTGAGTTTCTGTGTTGCCAGTGATCTGGTTAATCTTGACAGGATAATCAGTAAAATCGGCTCAAACAGCTGTATAATATGAAGGTCCAGTACCAAAAGTCAAACGGCATCGGCATGGATTCCACTCTTAGTGATGTGCTAAATAATAAAGTTGTTTTGATATTCTGCAAGCATGATTTATATTAAATGGTCTTTTAGCGGACTTTTTTCTTCCCTCCGTAATTTGACTGTTGACTGTAGTGGTAGGAGGTCTGGAGCAGGAAAGTGTTCAAAGACAGAGCATTAAAACTGAGAGAAAACACACACACACACACAAAAATATGCACATACCAGCAGCACACCTGACACATCCAAACTTCTGGGGACAAGCACATAATTGTGTGTGACTGTGGCACCATTTCAAAATCAAAACGGCCTCCTTTTGATGCGTTTCAGCCTAAACGGGCTCCAGAGTGAAGCATTTCAGAAACCCACCGCCTTGCTTTTTCATGTAAACGGCTGAAAACTGCATGTTTTGGAAACGGGGGTCCTCGCACTATGGTCGTCACGGCCACAGTACAACCCTCGAGGGTTAGCATTCACGAGTGCTTCAGTGAACTTCGAGTAGCGCGATTCACAGTTGATCTTTTCGTGTGTTTTTGCCGTTATATCACTGGGTGTTGAGTGCAGCAGCTATCCAACCTACTGAGTCCCTTCACTCATGCGCGTGTCGTGTAAACGGGGCCTGAAATGTCAACACACACACACACGCATACACTCATTCCTCCACAGTCCACTGCTACGCCAGCACAGTGAGACGCAAAAACACCCACACCTACAAACATACACAGCACCTTATGAGTAGAGCCGCATTCACACACACGGACTGGCAAAGATGCAGGTCTGCACAGACACATGAGCAGAGCTGTGTTTGAGGTGAACACAAGGTAAACAGACAAAACAGATGGAGACAAAGAAAATCAATTACTGGGTAAAGCAGGAAAATATAATAAAAGGGCAACATAGTCCAAACAAACCAAAGAGCAAACAAAAGACGGCCGTACGAGGCTGGAAAAACAGTCCAAAAATAAGAGGACGAGGCAGAAAAGAGGCCAAACAGTTCAGGAAGCTGAAGCTGAAGTTTGGGGGACTAACCGCAGTGCCAGCGGCAGCAACAAGATGAGGCAGGAGGCCCACCACGCTCACAGCAGCGGCGTTGACGGACTCAGACAGCTGAGCGGGAATCCCTGGCAGCTCGGTCTGAGCAGGACCCCCCCTTGTTGAACAGGACCTTCTGGGCCAGGGCCCGGATGCGCAGGCAGGGGCTGCAGTGCAGGGCGCACAGCTGTCTCCCTGGACCGGGGCTGTTTTGAAGATTGCTTGGGTGTGTCTGGTGGTGGTGGTGAGGATGATAGTGACAGGGTCTGGGACTGCTGAGGGGCTGCTGCAGTGACTGAGACTGTATCTTGGAAGCGGCTGCAGCTGACGTGGACTGAGGCTTCGGGGCTGCTGCAGTTGGCAAAGTCTGTGAGGGGCTTGAGAGCTTCGGCAGGCAACGCTGAAGTCTGGCAGGAGTGCACCGCTTCCTCCGTGAACCAGTTGCACTGGAAATGGTGGCAACTGGCTCCTCTTCTTCAGCCTCTTCTTCTTCAGAGATGATGTGGACATTCTGGCATTCTGCCGTGGCGGCGATGACGTGGCTGGGCCGCTCTGTGGCGGCGTCGATGATGTGGAAAGCAGGTGAGTTGAGATAGTGGTGGGGAGAAGAGGTGACGTGGTGATGGCCTGCAGAAACAAAGCAGATCCCTCCCCTGGACTGGGCGACCAGTGCTATACAGTTCATACTGTAAATGTTTCCAGAGCATGATGGCAAAATGTGCCAGTGAATCTGCAGTTTCAGGATAGGTGAGGAGCCATGATGAGGAGGAAATAAGCCCACAACAGAATGCCAGTTGCATGAGTCTTCCCCATTCATGAGCACATCTGTGGCATGAATGACCTGCTGGGAAAGGTTTTTTAGCTCTGTGATGACCTCCTCTTGCTCTTCAGTGGGAGTTTTTGAGGCCACTGGGTCCATGGTGTGTTCGCGTCATGGTGGGCAGTGTGACAGGCAGCGATAGACCCAAATGCAGGACTCCAAAAACAGATGTAACTTAAAAGGTATTTATTAAATAACAAAAATCCACTTGAGAGCCGGGCAAGGGGCATAAACCAGAACAAGACGAGAGATGGAAACACGCCACCGAGACATAACCAACAAGGCAACAACAAGCAGAGGAAACACAGGACTTAGAGAGAAGAGGGCTGACGAGGGAAGAGGAAACAGACAACCAAATGCACTAATGAATGAAGGGAACATGGCACACAGGGACCAGAAGACTATCACAATAAAACAGGAAGTGAAACCATGACCAAAATGCAGACTTGACAAAAGAATCCGGGACACAGACTAAACACTGGGAAACATGAACAGAAACAAAAGAAGCTCAAAGGAAAACAGGATTCATAAAAGAAATCCTAAACCAAACACCGGCTGAGAGGAGCCATGATCGTGACATGCAGCCAACATTGGAGCGTCCTGAGTGGGAGAGCGCGTGGTTGCGCCTGGGGCCTCGTGCTGGAATGGAACCGGCGTGCATGGCAGAAAAATATTCTGCTTGCTCAAGTTTAAAAGGGTTTTAAAAAAAAAAACTACAGTTCTAGTTCAATATTGTAAATACGTGTCTAAAATTCTGTGAATATACAGATTTCATTGTTGATTAACAAATGCTGTATATTTATAGATGTTTTCGCCACAAGAAATATGGATAGATACATTTTTAGTGTTACATAACTACATAACTAATCAGCTCTTGTGTCTTAGTCTTGAAATACGGGGTGTAGGGCAGGCATTCAGCGGTGCAACAGCAACAGCAGCCAAATCCAATGTGGGAATGAATCTTTACAGAGAGCCTGTTGCACGTTCAAGGGCACCTGGAGACATTGTGGAAGACTATTTGAAGACTTTTGTCAAAAGGGTTCACATTCTGGTGTATCCTCCACTTCAGACTGTGCTGAAAGACACAGCAAACCTTCTGGCAACTGGACCGTCTGGACCGTTCTTGAGGTGTCTGATGCACCAGAGGGACTTGTTCGGTGTGATGCTAAGGTTTCTTGGTTTAGCTGCTGGATGTTTTTAAATCATTATTTTTGTTCTGTTTTTTTGTGTGTGGCTCCCAAAAAGCCATTTGACACAGGGCACCTTCATTTTGTATCATAGGTTTTGTCATCAAGTATGTTGAAGAGGTCTTAAAGAGTATGTTACTCTTTCAAGGTTCATATCCATGAAATATGAGCCTTGAAAGAGCTTAACTGAACTCAGTTTGTACGGATACGATCTGCAGTTAATAGTCTATTGTAACGTAATTGTTTTTATACATTTTAAAAAGGTAAATCCATTAAATTTATATGTGGGAATATCTTTAACAATAAAGAGGTATTCATTCATTGTAATGGGTGGTATATCATTTTATCACATTGAATATGGACTAAATGTACAAGATTTTTCACATGAAACTGCCTAATGAAACTCAACAGTACTGTTCTGCAATTTTAAGTCTAATTGTTTGTTGACAGTGTTTGAGCATATTACTATGTAATTGTTTTTATGCATGTAAACACTTTTTATTCACCATAAAATATTAATTAAGAATGCACTATTTTAATTACAGATAATGTCTGTTTACTGGAGCCTTTCTGTTGTCGTACAGTATTTTTCTGGCACTCCCTTTCGGGGTGTCGTGAGCTACTTGAACAAGGTTGCTCATTCACCGTTTTCCATTTAAATCCTTGTAGGTCTAAATATTTACTCTAAAATGTTGAATCTGCCACCTTAACATACTACTTTTACATCTTAACGCACTTTCTTTGAAAGCTTTTGTTAGTGATTGTTGCAGGTCAACAATTCTTATATTCTTTTTGCACACCACCACCTTCTGCTGTCGCCATTGAGGGCGCTGGTATTTGGACCCGCTTGCTGCTGTTTCTGAGTGATGCAAAGCAATTTCCTGAGTGACAAATGCAGCAAAAACTGAACCTTTCTCCGCGGCTGGCGGTCGGAGGCTCTACTATCAGAGTCACTGCCATCTTGCTCCAACAGGGCACTTACAGGCTTGTAATAAGCAAACAGACCCCTTCATGCTCAGCCTCGCTCCTGCCACCAAAAATCTCTGCACGGTGCATTAAATGTAAATTAAATCTGACTCACACAGAAAACATGCACGCACCTCTGTGGAAAAACAAATTAAAGTGTAATAAATGGCCTTGCCAGCCAGTGTCTTGTGAGGCGGTGGAAGACGGCCAAATGCAGTTCTATCTAAAAATCAGAAAACTGAGTGAAGGACAGATGAGTCAAGAGAGGCAGACACAGATGAATTGAAGGCAAAGAGAGAAAAAGAAGAAGAGCTTTGTTTTAAAATACGAACTGGAAACTGAGGTTAAAAACTAAGTGGACGTTAATGAGAGAGAAATCATTACTAACTCTTAATCAAAATCAGTTGATTGGCCCCCTGCTGTGGCGAGGTGGAGGAGGTTCATTAAACCTCGGCCTTCTATTTGTCTGTAGGGGTGCTGATCTCAGAGGCAGCTACACTAAAAGCCTTTAAACTGCAGACACTCAGCTGAAGGCTTAAACAAATAAGAAAAATACAGGTGCTGAATATTGCCTCTTTACTAAGTAGTATAACTTCTATTATAGCCAGATAACTCACAATTGAAATGATATATTAAGATGCAAGCCTTTGGAAAGTCAATTTCTCTTGGAGGAAATCCAGGTGAAAATGCACATTTATTCAGCCCTGGTGGGACAAAGGGCGTGCCAGCAGACTCAACCCCAAACCAGACACAGACAAATATATAAATCATTCATGCAGGACATGAAAAGGTGCCTCTACAGTTTTTCCATGCTATATAAGCAGGCTCTCAGTTGGCTTTGTATTGCATGAAGGTGCACTACCAACAGGCTAATGTTGGTTGAACAACAGGAAGTGAAGCACCATCCACAGATGAGTGGGAAAGCTGTGGGAACCAATCACTTATTGTTCTCGTGTGCAGCAAGCACTTTCTAATAGTAAGTAAAATATCCAAGTGTCAGTTTTAGGCCATTATCTTTCTGTATTCTTAAGCACATTTTTGACAGATTTCTAAAATATTTGTGTTTTCTTGCATTTGTTCGGTTGTAGCATTTGTAGGTTAAAGCATTTGGACAGTGTGCTGTTGTGTTACAGTGGGATTGTACAGAAAGCTGCAGGTACAGCGGAGCTATTGCACTTTGGCTGCTTTCCCATTAGTTCAGCTTGATTTGACACAACTCAGTGTTTAGGGATCTCCATTAGGTGGTAGGACTTCGTACCAGATACTTGTTTAGTACCTACTCAGCCGGCTCCAAGTAATCTGAGCTGAGCTGAAAATGTGATGTCAGCAGAATGCATGCCACTGATTGGGCAGGCAGTGAGGTCACTAGATTAGTCATGAGGGCAGAATCAAACCCACCATTCATTCAAGCACACGAGGGATTCTCACCAACAGGGATGCGACCGTCTGACGTCTGAGACTTAATGGAAAATGAACCAAAGCGAGTTAAGCTGAGCCGAGTGGGTACTCGAGCAAAAGAGGCATTAGTTAACCAGAGTAATCTGCAAACTAGGATTAGCATTTTAACAACTAACTGGGGGGGGGGGGGTACAAAAAAGAAAGAAAAAGAAAAGATTTTATCCCAGTAAAAACATTTTTAT
>VUQK01044119.1:3515-19744 GCA_015106715.1 Bujurquina vittata
GTAGTGAGTGTGAAACTGTCCCAAATCTTAGATCGTCTAGCACGCCGTGTTCTTTTTCAATTAGCCGCCATGACTTAACACGCCGCTGAACGCTATTGCGCTAACCAGAGATAGGCGGACGAGAAGACGTCTCACTCCGTAAAAAAGAAAAATCACCAATAATAAAAAACGACTATAATCGACAATTAAATTCGTCGTAAACTATTTTTATTGTCGATTATTGTCGACAATGTCGAATAATCGCTGCAGCCCTACTTACAGCAGAGAGGGATGGATGATGGTCAGAGCGATCATCGATAGCTCGCCGGTCAAGGTGGTTTTTGTAGCTTATTTCCCCATTAAATCAATAATATCATTACTATGAGATTCATATTTTCCACCTTGGCCAGACTGTGTGTGAGGGCACCATGTAGAGTGGAGGAGAGCCTTTTCACACAGACAGAAAGACAATGAATGAATGAGTCAAAGAATGGTAAAGGTTGCACATTAACACCTTCCCCACATGGGGGGCAGATTGCCCAACCTTAATGCTGGTAGCGCCTCTTTGTAGTGACAGGAAGTGCACTTAGGCACTAAGCTGAGTGTGACACAGGTGCAGGAAAAGCGCACGTCAAAGGGTTTTAGTTTTAAAACACATCATATACCATATACACACCATATCAGACTATATCAGGATGCGGTCTACCAGGGCTGCACCAGTGGGAATGCCACAAAGACAGGAAAAATGATTGCTTCTGGCTGTAAGGACAATTGATTGCATCCATATTTTGTCTTTTCATCATCGCTGGCAATAAAATGTTCATGTTTTTATGGAGGAATAAGTAGAAGCTGGGAGCCCGGAGAGGAAATGAGCTGGATTTTGATGGCAGCTGATTTGTCTTGTTGCTGTCTTTGACTCTGGAGGAGAACAAAGAAATATAAAAGAAAATGAATAGTGGGAAAATAAATATCAGATAAAACATCAAATCAGAGCAATGGAAACTATTTTTCAGCTCAGCAAAGTCTCACCCACTGGGTGCTGGCAGCTGTCTCTGGGGAGGCTGCTCCTCCATCACTACTGGAGGTCACTGCTATTCAGTTCAGTGCCCCACATGCCTCTCTATGACCTGCCTTTCACTTGATCTCTGACTTATCAGCTCTCCTCACCCCACTTGCCTCTCTGTCTGCCACCTTCCAATTCCTATCTTTGCACTTCACCTTGATGCTCTGCTTTTCCTCTCACTGACTTTAAAAATAGCACTCAGTGGTTTGTAAGGCCCTCGCGTGCTTGTACGCATGCCTGACAACGTCGGGGCATGGTCCTAATGAGAGGACAGGTGGTGTCCTGGAGGATCTAGACAGGGCATTCACTGAGCTCCTGGACAGTCTGAGGTGCAACCTGGTAGTGTCAGATGGACCAAAACATAATGTATCAGAGGTGTTCTATTGGCTTTAGGTCAGGCAAGTGTGGGGTCCAGTCAGTGCTGTCACTTTCTTCATATTCTCCGCCATCTGAAGCCAGGCTTTTCATGTGCACCAGGAGGACACCAGGACGCATCCCGATACCTAAATAGAGTCAGGGTACTGTTGGCTAGCCTGTAGAGGTCCCTCCATAGATATGACTCCCCAGACCATCACTGACACACCACCAAACTGGTCATGCTGAACGATGTTACATAAAGTTCTTTTCCAAACCTTTCACATTTGTCCCATGAACACAGAGTGAACCGGCTGTCACAGGGCTCCAGTGGTGGACCTGCTGTCACAGGGCTCCAGTGGTGGACCTGCTGTCACAGGGCTCCAGTGGCGGACCTGCTGTCACAGGGCTCCAGTGGCGGACCTGCTGTCACAGGGCTCCAGTGGTGGACCTGCTGTCACAGGGCTCCAGCGGTGGACCTGCCAATTCTGCTATTCTATGGCAAATACCACTCGGGCTCCACAGTGCCAGGAAGTGAGCACAGCACCCTCTAGAGGACGTCCTGTCCTCAGGCCACCGTCATTAAGTCTGTTTCTGATTGTTGGGTCAGAGACATTCACAGCAGTGGTCATTTTGTAGCTCTGCAGTGCTTCCTTTGCACAGAGGAGCAGATGCTGACCCTGCTGATGGGTTTAAGAACCTTCTACGGCCCTCATCCCCTAGTTTCAGATGGAATTTACTCCTCTCTCTCTGTTCTATTCCATAACGTCAAGCAACAACGGGATGTGTCACAATCTGCTTTTTTTTCCTGCGCTCTGCTACACAATATGGGTAAAAAAGTGTCTGAAACTGAGCATTTAGAGCAGTCAGAGGCCTGAGCTTTGGATCCCAGGGATTACATGTGCACACATTTGAAACTTTGGGCATGTTTAATATAAGCACCCACCACTGGAAGTGCCTATATATGACAGAAAATAGGGAAAAGGATCATTGGCTCACTTTAAGATGAGGTATCCTAATATGATAAATAAAAACAAAACTAACATATGAATGGTCCATAATCACACATCAGTAACACAAAACGTTGTGATAATGGATCATTTGCTTTCACAGCACAGACACTCTGAAAGATTCAGATTTGAGCCTTAAATAGTACTTTAAAAAATGAATTCTCTCATTTTAGTAAATGGATTTTGAGCACCAAACAGGAGGTAAGTGACAAAGTTATGTGAAAATCAACAAAATGAGGTTCTTGTTGCAAATTCACTTGTGAGAGGGGTAAATTACAGGCTGGCTGAAGCATGATGCTATCGCTGCAGCTGCTGTTACCTCGTGATTTCAAAATGTGGTATTTTTCAAATCTCTCTCCTAATGCAAGTTCTTCATTTTGTCTTAGATACGTCAACAGAAAAGACTCTTGTGACCCGTACAGACTCACAATAAAGCCCAGACTCATGGCGCTGTAACTTAAACACACACACACACACACACTCGTCGAGCTGTCACGGCCGTCTGCGGCTGTTTGATTAGTGAGCCGGTGTCACCGCCGAGCTATGACCGATAGCTCCCTGACAAACGGGCCTTTTCACCTCGGCCCGTTCTCCTTTTCATTCATGAAGGTGCATAAACACTCAGCCTGGCCGCTGGCCCAAACTGCTCGGGTCCCCTTGGATCAACATGAAAGGGTAAAAAAAGGAGCTTTTACCTCGGCCGGCACAATAACAGCCGTGTGTGTGTGTGTGTGTGCGTGCATGTGTGAGACGGCTATGAACACTGAGGTGAGAACAACTGCCTGCTTCACACCACTGCTACTGAAGTATGTCACCGCTACGCATTTACTTCACTTTTAAGCAGTTTATAAAACGCGGTCCAAAGCATTTAAAACTTCCTCCTCTGCAGGCAGGGCCTGCATTAAAGCTTTGCTTTGTGTATTAAAGTGTTTATAACACGAGTGATGAGTTATGATGAGAGCCTTTACCTTTAAACCTTTAAGATGGACTTAAAGTAAAGGAGTAACTTCACTGTGTGGTGCGGCTTCTTAACTAAATACTACTACCACTAACTTCTCAGCACAACTGAAACTAGAGTTTTAGTACTGCGTTAAAGAGAGGATGTCGATTATTTCATGGTGGCATTTGCATGCAAACTGGAGCAGCCAGGAATTGAACCACCAACCTTCCATGAGTAGATGACCTGGTCTACCTGCTGAGCTACAGCCACCCCAGTTGTTGCAACAGATTAGTGTTCTTAGGGGTGATGTGTTCCGCAGTGCACTGATCAGCAGAGGAAACAATGAAAATAAATGTAATCAGCTGTAATTGTATCTTGTTGGCTCATTTTATAATGCACAGCTCATATTTTGTCCATGCAGACATGTGGTCTGGCAATCTGCGTATGCACTCAATCACTTCTGAAGACGTCTAGCTTTGCAGCATTTCAGTAAAAGTACCTGCTGCCCGATATTTATTAGCTCCCAGTCAAACATGAGTCAGTTTCACTGAGCAGTGCAGACATTCCAACCACCAAGCTCACCCCTGCAGGGATTCAGTACTGGACTATAAATCAAGCGGATCACAAAAGAAGCAGCAGCCAGGCTGGAGCAAACCAAGGATACACAACGTTAGACAAAGAAGGTTTTTAGGTTTGAACTTGTTAAAGACATTCCCAGACTCGTGTTTCTAAAGTAAAGAATGTGACAAGCGTGCGCTGACACAAGCTGGCTGGAGAAACATATCGAGTGAGCTTCTTATAGCAGGAGCAGCTTTGCTCTGAGCTGCAGATGGAGTTAGAAAAAGACTGCTCCTTTATGCCAGCTGGGGCACCTGTCCTTAATCAGGCTGACTGGTTCAAGGGCTGCAAAGAACTGCAACGTTCACAGCATGCGCTCTACTTTCTGCTAGACTGCACCTTTTGAAACAAGCTGGAGTTGGCTAAAGCTGCCACACTTTATTTAATTGTGTCATCGTCCAAGTAAACTTCGATTAAACTGTGTTTTTATAGCCAGGACTGAGAGTTTAGTGTCAGCGGGTTAGTGGTTAACGTGCAGTAGGTCAGGGGGACCCTGTAAGCGAGGGGTTAGGGCCGTCATTCCTCTGCTTCCTTTCCCTAAATTTCCTCTCTTCCCACTCTCATTCTCTTAAAAGAATAAAAATTTTGTTCAGTAGTAAATAGGAAAAATATTATATAAGTAAAAAGGTAGATTATTAGATATTTTATATTTAATGTCTGCTTTTTTTACAGATTTTACTGACAAATAGCAGAAACTGCACTTCTGTCTTACTGATGTGGGACATGCAGAGGGAAGAACAGCAACTCAGAAAGGTGAAAACACTAGCAAACGACTTGTTTTTGAAGTAATGCTTACAGTGCAGCCATTTGGGAGAGACATGTAACTCACCTCAGAGAGCCAGGCATGCCCTCAGCTCCTCTAACGTCAGGCACCGGTCTCCATCCCTGTCACAGTACTGGGCAAACTTCTTAGCACAGCGCCGCGGCTTCAGCCGGCGTCGCAGCAACTGACGGAGGGGTCGAGCCTCACGCTCACTCAGCCACCCGTCGGAGTCTACATCCAGCTGACTAAAGTGCCACTGCAGCGCCACCTCTGGCCTGTAAGGCTCTTCGACCTCTGGAGCAGCAGTGGGGGCATTATCCAGAGATAAGGAGGAGGAAGGAGATAAAGACGGAGCCACAGAGGGTGGAGGCTTTGAAATTCGTGAGGAAGGATCTGTGTTTGGGCCTCTGGTGGAAAGAAGTGGCACAAAATCCAAGAGATGAGAGACTTCCCCCAAATAAAGGACACCTCTGCATGAGGAACTAATTGAGTTCTCACAAAAACACCTTTAAAGGAACACAATTCTGTAAGAAAACACGGTTAGCAAACTTCCAAAGGTGAAAATCAATTTGCAATCATTCACCTTGGAACAATCAGGGTCTGAACTCAGTGGTTTACGTGAGCGCTGTTACTATCACAGAGGGTATTAAATAGCAGATGGAGCAGTTCACACACTGACCATATATCACCCACCAGCACTACTGACAATGCTCCACCAGGTAACCCCTTTCACAGGGACACGCTGACAAGCACAATCAACAGATTCTCCTTATCAGTTATAAAGCAAGCTGAGCCTCAAATTCGCACCAGGCCAAAACACAAATAAGACAGCAAAGCCAAAGAAATACGATGGGAACGAAAATCGGTGTAAGTTTGGTGGGAATAAGAGCGCAGGCTGGAGAAGAGGGTGAAGGAAAGGTATAAACCTGAGGGAGGGAGCCAAAAAGCTGTTTGCAAATTGAGACCGAGAAGCAGATGGAAAGAATGAGGTAAGGGCTGAAGCACCGACTGGCAAACACAGGCGGGAATATTCCCTTCTGCTCTTCCTGCACTTCCTATCAGTTCATCAGCTCCTTCATCAAATCTGTGCTGTTCACCGATGTGTGAAACTGGTTTTTCATTTTCAGTCCTGGGTTCCATCTGCAGCAGAGGAACAGCTGTGGCCTGCCGCTGATCTACAGGTACAAGATGTTGGACATTGCTTTCATTTGAGTTCCACAAAAACACAGACTAAAGTCCATAAAGTCTGCAGAAAACATGTATCAATATATTCATGTCCTACGAGGAACTTAAATCGCACTTTTGATCTGGAAGGCAGGGCTAACCCTTTGGAAATGTTCACAGATGAGACATCGTGTAACCTCAAAATGGAAAGAAAATTATTATATTAGGGTGCCTTGTGAACAACACGCAACTTCTCAATTTTATAAGTACTTAAATTACACTTTGAGTAGTGAATTGTCAAACATTTAAATGTTATGGCAGAGACTTGAGAATAGAGTACACAAAGGAAAAATGGTTAGATGTCCTATCGGAGCGATAAATATGGGAAAAAGGCCAGAAATAAACGGATACAGTATAAGGTGCTACATCGAGATTATCACACACCTACCAGACTACAGAGAACGAAAGGAATGGCAGAGAATGTGTGCTGGAAGTGCAGGTGAGCACGTATCTACACAGTTCTTGGGAATGAGCTCCGGTTTCACCTTTCTGGACTAAAATCTTGGAGGTTCTGAGTGCATGGCCTGGCTCTGAGGTCCCATCCGACTCCAGAACTGTGCTTACTGGGAGACGGAGCCCAAAAGCAGTCTTCAGTCGTGGTGGTTCGGTCCTGTGACAGCATGCAGGATTGTCTTAAGACACTGGAAGGCCGCAAAGCGTCCTGAGTTAAAGGAGTGGATTCAATCGATGATGGACTCAGCCTCCTACGAGGCCATGCAACATGGAAGAGAGACACTGCTTGTGGGACTCCTTGAAAAGGATTGAGGCCTCTGTGTGATCTGAAAGGACCGAGGTTTTTTGGATTTCCTGCATTACCAGATTGTCCCCACGTTTGTTTTGGGAATTTCGACACTGTAACATAGATGCGATCTATGGTTTCACCCTGGTGCAGCAGCCTTTTCTGATCTGAAAATCTTAGTCATAAATATATACACACAGCCCACAGCATGACCAACACCTCCATGTTTCCTTCCAGATGAGTGTTAAAGACATCCTAATTATTACAATTATTGCTTCTTCTAATTACTTTTGAGCTTCTGAAAATGGAGGGTGCTGTATAAGCAGTTTATGCAGTGATATTGTTTAACCTCTTCAATTGCACTTCAATCACATCTTTGCCTGAGTTCAAGCCCACTGTGGTGGGCTACGGGGGGATTACAGTTACTGTCCAAATAACAGGCGCGGTGGCCAAGTGGTAAGGCGTCGGTCTCGTAAACCGAAGATCGCGGGTTCGAACCCCGTCCGTGCCTGCGTGGGTTTTTCTAGCGGCCGCCGCCTACCGTCTCACAAGCCGGAGACCCCGGGTTCAAGCCCCATGTGTGGCCTAGAGGAGAAGTGGGTCCATCACTAAGAGGACCCTGGTACAAATCCCCAGGCTGGGATCACTGTGGGACCCTGAGCAAGGCCCCAACACCCCCGGGTGGCTCCCTGGGTGCCTTCTAGCTGCTCCCTGCTCCACATTGTGCTGTATGCTACATACACATCCACTGTGACAAATACAGCCCTTCTTCAAATATTTATGTAGCTAACTGTAATATCTGGTGATTTCAGTCCCTGCTTACTTAAATAATCCGTGCACATGAATCCCTTTTGGCTCTAGAGAGAGCAGTATATTGAGATTTCAGGCACTTATTATTAATGAAACAATTTGAGCATCCAGAAATGATTGCACTGTGGGACTGTCGGAAAGGGAAGAATGTACACTCAGGTGAATGTGACAGGATGTGTACATCCGGATTCACTACTGTGTATATAAGTGAGTCAATAGTCATTTCAGACACAGGCTGTGATGATACTGTGAGTTTCACAGGAGATCATTGATCACCGCTCCCCTTATCACAGTGTCCACACTTACTGGTAGGGCCTCCCAGCATGCTGTGCTTCCAGCTGCAGAGCTCTGACCAGGCTCTGAAGGAACAACTTCTTACGCGCTCCGGGACAGCCTGTGGGGTCGGAATAAAGCCGGTAAGCCTGGATGTCAGAAACCCTCCTCGGCCTCCCTGTGACGACAGTCTACTGAGTTACTGCCTCTACCAAGATCCTGAACGTTTATCTGCTGCTCCAGCATTTTATAAATAATAAATGAAGTAAAGATTCACATTTGGGTTAACTGCTTCTCATTATTTGGGCTGAAAGGGGAAAATACGTGAAATGTTTCGCAGAATATTTTGAAACTCTCAGAAAAAAACTTATATTTACCAGGCAGAGGTTTCTCCAGGGATGCCTCCTCTGCCCCAGTGCAGTGTGGGATGCGATTCCTGCACACACACACACACACAAAAGTAAAACTACCATGTACTTTGGTTGACAGGGTCATGCTTGGATTTTCATGGACTGACTCATACAGAAGAGCCTCAGAGCAGAGTTCAATAGCACCATAAACCTAAGCCATCCAACACAAATCCAGTAAATGGTATTGACGGACTCATTTCTGGCACACCTCACGTTGATGATTTATTTTTAGTTTTGAATTGTTTGTTAATATGATCGAAGCCTGAAGCTGAGTATCGTGGCTGCTGTCGTCTTGGTGCTTTGAAATGAGGCTGAAAGCAGTGTGAGATCACACAGGAAGTGAGCACTAGGATCACTTTCCTGTACACTTCTGCACAGTCAGGCCAGAGGAGTTGGCCTCTGGCTAAGTGTCCATCTTTAAATTTCTTTGGAAGGAAACAGAAGACTTGATGCACTTTTTGACTTCGGATTCAGTGTCCAGCCCTCCATCCTATGCTGAGTGCACAGTAGCAGTTTACCTGATGGAGCAGCTTGTGAGATGGAAAATAATATGGTGAAATCAGACCTTTTTAAAGTGCAACAAGATAAAGTGCATACAAATAAGAAGGAAGAATTTAAAAAAAAGACAATTATTATGCCTCAGGATGTTTTTCTCACATCAGTGAACCAAGACCATCAACAGAAAACCTCCAGCAGTTTGCTCCCAGGAGCCGGAGAGCAGCTGTGCAGCCACAACACCGACAGAACCCTCGAGAAGAGAAAAGTCCAACCGAATCATAATCTATTCTGGTTTGTTCTGTCTTTCCTTTAATGGAAATCCACCTAGGGAACAATGACAGTAACTGGTGTAAAATTGTACGATTCTCATGAAATGCTTCTGTGACTAAAAGTCAAATCCAACAAGGAGAAGGGACGGAAAAAAAGGAAAGATAAGGATTGACAGTCAAAAGTTTCAAAAATCCCTAATTAACTGAATACCCAACAAACGGATGTCTTACCGTGCTGAAGTGCCCGGCAGCGGTCTGCCACTGTCCACTCTGACACACCAGCAATAGCCTGTAGCAGCGTGGCACTGCACGGGGCTGTAGCGACCGTCTGCAGTGCATTCTGGGATGAAACGCTCCTCCTGAGTCTGAGAGAGCAGAGATGCTCGCTCACGCTGACAAGTCTGAGGACTGTCTGTACAACACACACACACACACACACACACTTATTCTGTATCACAGCATTTTGGGAAAGTTACATAAATACACAGGAAGCTTTTTTAAAATCTGGGGGATGAAACTCTGAACATGCGGGATGAAAACTGGAAATTGGCCAATAATCAAACAAGTATATTTTACAAACATATACAGTATGTAAGCGTCACACTAGTTTAATCCCATTTGCTAACACAATAACTCTGACCAGCAGGTCGTCCGAGTGAGCGGTTTCCTTTGGGCTCAGAGTTCATCAGGATGGTCACCCAGAATGGAGGAGCCGTCAGCTCTGAATAAGAATACAAGAGAAGGTTGTTTTCAGGTTGCTCAGACAAGAGTGGGGAAAAGGGGTGGCAAAGAAAAATGTAATATATGCAACAATCCATCCATCCATCCATCCAATTTTTTCCAATTATCCAAGGCCGGGTCCTGCAGGCAGCAGCTGAAGTAGAGAAACACATCATTCGCTCTTCCCAGCCACTTCCTCCAGTGGAATTTCAAAACATTTCTTGCCAGCATGTTCTGGGTCTACCCTAGGGCCTCCTCCCTGCAGGACATGCCCAAAACACCTCACCCAGAGGGCACCCAGTCAGATGCCAGAACCGGCCCAGCTGATTCTAGTAGTGGCTCTACTCTGAGCCTGCACTCTTGACCCTGTCTTTAAGGGAGAGGCCAGCCACCCTTTGGAGAAAGCTCATTTCTACCGCTTGTAATTGCGATCTTCTTTCCGGTTGCTCCCCAAAGCTCGTGAGCACAGGTGAGGGTAGGACCGCATCATCTGCAAAAAGCAGAGATGAGATTCTGAAGCCACCGGGGTGGAAGCCAAAAAATCTGTCCATAAAAATTAGAAAGAGAATCTGTGACAAAGGGCAGGCCTGGCAAAGTCCAACACCCACTGACACCCCATACTACTGCAGTACCACCCACAGGATACCTCGAGGGACACAGTCGGATCCTTCTTCAAGTCCAGAAAACAGATGTAGACTGGATAGGCAAACTCCCATCCACCCTCAGATATCCTCAGTAGGACAAATAGCTGCTCCAGCGTTCCACGGCCAGAATGAAAACAGCATCATTCCTCCTAAATCTAAAAAAAAGCCCCCCCCGCCTGGGATCCCTGGCACACAACACCCCTGCACCACAGTAAGGTGGCAATTTGCAGAGCAAATCCCAGAACGTGAGATGAAAAAAACTGCACGGAGCAGTCAGTATATTTAGAGTATCGTGAGCACGATGCAGAACCAGGAGCCTTTCCCCTCATCAGAGCATCACCAGTGGAAATACTCCTTTACATAAAGCTCCACGAGCCATGGAGAGGAACACGCTGTGAACATCCACCGATGCGTCGTCGCATTTGCAGTTGACAAAGGAAGCTTGAAACAACCGCTTTCTGCATCCCACACACAGACACAGCCACTGTGTCGCCATCGGCTCACGAGGAGCTGCTCCCTCGTGTTCACCAGCTCTTTCCTGTGTCCGCCTGTTGTGTTGTGTTTAAGTGTACCTTTTGTTCTCAAAAAGGCGCTCCCCGTTATGGCTGATGCTGTCAGAGAGCAGTGAGTGTTCAAACACTGTCACTCTGTATTCAAATGTGTTATTTCAGAACTTACGTTTAATATTTTAAGGAGGGTTCAAAGAAGAAAGACTTAATAGATAGCTGAGTGCGGTATACTTCAAGTTTTTAACCCACTATTCCTCATTTAAAGCAACAAATCTTTAACTGAAACAGCTCGGATGAAACAAAGAATGTAAATTGCATTCAGTATGCTTCATGGTGGTTAGCAGCTGTTTTCTATCTACATGTGCATATCCTTAGGAGAAGAGATTTTTCTGTCACCTGCAGGTTTTTTAGGGTCCAACGTAGGTCCAGGTCCACCATCTCCATCTGGAACAACAGAAACCAGCGTGAATGGGAAAGGAAGACGAGGGAAGAAAGAGCGTGGAAAGACAAAGCATATGAAGACGCAGACAAGGCATCAAACACTAACACCGCACAGAGTATGAGCCCGCTTGAGACTGAGACAGCAAAAATGTTCAGAAATGGTACTTTATACTTTTGAAACTTGAAAAGGGCTCAATGCAAATTCTGAACTTTAACAGGGAACTTAGAGGTGTCACATTTCTGCGTACACTCAGACAACCTCCACCAGAATCCTCACAGCTGCAGCTCTTCTTCAACGAATCTCCCATAAAGCTTTACTCAGAGTTTCTGCTTCCAGTAACAGATGTTATTGCAGCACCCAGGCTTGCTGTAGCAGCAGAGCGTTCATATGGCAGAGTGCGTAAGAAAGAGGGGCTTAAAGTCCTTCAGATCAAAACAGACCCCGTTTCTGACTCTGAGGGTGGACTGTGTTGGAAAGGCTGTGGAGCATTATGTATAATTTATTATTTTATTTGGGATTTTGTACTTAAAAAAAATGATAATGCAAAGAAATAAAAGTTTAAATGACCTTAAATAAAAGAATGAGAGGAGAAGGTAAAACCAGACTGAGGCATTTTTAGAGTGCTGGCGTATGAGGTGCTCTGTGAACGAGTCCTGCAGATGTGTCTGGCAGAGGAAGAAGCAGCGCGTCACGCCAGGAAAAAAAATGATAAACACACAGACACACATCTAAGCTGCAGTGAATGAACACATGAATGTGCACACACTGTGTTTAATCTCTAAAGCACGCACAGTCCTGCCCTCGTGCACTGAAAAGCCTCACCTTTGACTGGAGCTGAGTCTGTATCTGTGATCTGGACTGACTTGGTGAGGTGATCTGTTGGCAAGAGCAGACACAGGACAGCTTGGAGTGGAAAATACACTCAAGTTCAGTTCATTCAGAGGAATTAGGGGACTTTTACCTGCTCCTCTTGTTAGACTTGGAGCCAGTAAACACTGAATAACTATTTTACTGTCACAGCTGTTTTTACTGAAATGCATGAAAGCTACAAGACTTCAGACCGAATCCATACACAGAGTGTTAGCGCTATGAGAAAACTGTATTTGGCCACACTAGATGAGCAGTAGTGTCATCCTAAGTATTTGTGGAAACTGAAATGTTTGCATGAACAGGGCTTAAAAAATGTTCCTTCATTTTCTGCAACAGGAAGCAGCAGATGTAAAGTACAGCAATGCCTGGTAAAGGTGGAGCCGTTTGACAATAAGGTGAAGATTATGTAGGCTAACAAAACCCTGAATACAGTAAATAACAAAGCAAATGAGATCAGTGATTTCGCGCATACATGTGGGCTCACTCAAAGACTTGACATAAAAACGCTCCGCTAAAGGCCTTCACAGTCAAAGGTATTGTGTGCGTTCATTTGCCACATATCTGTAGTACTTTAAATAAAACACATCTGACCAGTGCAGCGAGGAACCACACGGAGGACCGTGGTACCACTGACAGGTTTGCCGTCGGGCGTGGAGCACCAGCAATATCCAGTCTGGTTGTGACACTGCGTGGGCATAAAATGGCCTTCAGGACTGCACTCCGGCACAAAAATGGCTTGTGCGGGACCCACGTGGCTGCTGCCACTCCTGGCTCTGGCCTCGAGGCCCTGAGTCCGGGCCAGCTGGCACTTTGTCCGCAACGGATCTGAAACAGAGGAAATTAGCATCCACGCGTGTCCTATTGATGGGCAGAGCGGAACATTTAAATCCTGATGACACATTCAGGCACTCTGATGACTATTAAAAAGTAGACACTGAACTGAGTCATTTAATCTGATTAAAGGAATGAACTCAAGTAAAAGTCCAACTTCCGTGTGAAGATGCTCACAGTTTCTGATACAGCATGTAGAAGAAGAGCAGGCTCCAGGTAGCAGCTGGTGTGCTCAGAGGCCTGTACTACAAATCAGGAGGAGGCTTTTATGGAAGTAATTCACGCTTAACCTCGGCTCATGAAGGCGGTTCAATTGTTAACAGCGTACATCGCCATGGAAGCCGATTGTGCAGACCTAATCTGCTCCAGAGCAGATTGTTTTTAAGAGGTCAGCACATCCAAAAGCACCTGCCTGGGAAACCCTGGGATGACGTATCCATAACCACCTTCATGTGAAGCCGGATAACGGGATTTGTTGAACCTGCTTCGTAGTTCAGGCCTCCAGAGAGCTTCTGTACTTCTGACTACACACGTGGTGTGACGCGTTACACGAGCTATGAAAGCACTGAAAACCATCACGCAGCAGCTCAGATTCAAATAGAAAAATCACAAACGGTATTTTTATCAGTTTTTTTTTTTAAGTCAGCGTAACAGGTCGTGGTGTTACAGCTGTACAGCCGCGTACCTGCGCAGTGCGCTTGTGGGGCGAGGCGCAGCTGTGTGTTGACGCACTGCGCCCTCTGAAAGGCACACAGCGATTTATACAGCCTGCCATTGCTGCCGCACACAGCTCGGTGGCGCCCCCTCTGGCAGTCCAGGACACAACCACGGGGCCACATGCTCTCTGTGATCAGGAAAGGCTGCAAACAAGGAAACATTCAGTTTAAGGTGAGTGTTGCGTCAGTTGTCTTCTTTTACCTGTTGTCAGTTACGAACACACTGTCCAAAAAAGCAGCACTGTGAAGCAGTGGCGTGGTCCCCCTCATTTGCATATGCTAAACCCTCTCAAGAGCACAGAGCACAGAGTCTCACATCTTCCATTCATTTGGCTCTGAGATGCTACTTTGTGCCGCAGCTGTGAAGGACACACTGACCCGTGCTTGGTCTGACCTTTAGCTGTCACTCCGTGAAAAACTGACTGAAGGGGAGAAAAAGAAAAATGTGGAGAAGCAGAATGAAGGAGAGCAAGAAAGCCAGTGAGAGAGAGGAGAATAACCACACTTTAAACCGCGTCTCACAGCTGCCACTTTACCTGGAACAACCAATGAGTGCATGAACTTTATTAACTGATGGGAGAATGGCGCCATTATTCCTGCGTCTGCTGCGAGTGCCGGAGGGTGAAGAGGAGGAGGAGGAGGAGGAAGAGTCACTGGCTTTGTGCCTAACAGGGAGAGTGACTTTTCCATTTTCAAGGTAAATATAATGAATGAAAAATGAGTGTGTGACATGCAGCATAATATTTTGGAGGAACCTCATTAAAACCTCTCAGAAGGTGGTGGAAACATGGCCAAAAGCTATTTAGACTGCACGCTACAGTCTCCTCCTTTCTGAGCCGTCCAATTTCTGCTAATCTTTTACGATTCAGTCAATCGCTTCCAACATAATTCTGAAGTTTTCGCATTGCCATAAACAGCCTTCACAGGACTGCTGCTGCAGTTTACTGGGCCCCACTCAAGTGTACCAGAAGAAGCACAATGGAGGTGCCGAGGCTCCGAAGGGCCACAGGACAAAAAGAACCACCCTCTCTGCACTGACAGCCCACGCTCAGGTCACAATCACACACACGTCTCTATTTGCACACACACACTGATTCATCACACTGCCCCCACACTACAAGGCGGCGCCCGTTCAGCACTTCCTGCACCCTCACCCTCGTCAGAGCCTCTTTGTCAGTCAGCCTCCCCTCTCTCTCCACACACACGCTAACACACACACTGTGAGACACATGAGCACATTTGCCATGGTGTGTCAAACATTGTTGACATCATTTAGTGGTGAATGAACCCTCTGTGCCTTAATGCTGGCACATTAATTAATGCGCTGACTGCACAGATTAATGTGCACAAATAAAGCGCTGTTCCTGCCCTCCTCAGATATCGCACACACGGCTATCGGTTACGTTATTTTAGTACTAGTAGTAGTAGCAGTCACCGTTATAAAAATGGAATCAATTTGAGTATGAGGGCTTCAGTCGAGACAAATAAGTGGCAGTCATGATCTTAAAGTGGACCTACTCTGCTCATGTGCCCATATTTTAATACTCAGAGTTTAAGATCATTCTTATTTATCACATACTGGGCCTCAGGTCACCCAATGTTTCTCAAACTGTGGGGTGCGCCCCCTTGGGGTGCAGGGTCATGACAGAGGGGGGAAGAAATAAACTTGGTTAAAGTGATGCAGACACAGGCTGAACATTTCATTCTCACAGCAGAACAAGGACACGACACCGTCTGCTGTGAACAGATTTCATCCAGGGAAGCAGAGCATGATGGGAAAAGAACCACTGGTCTAAAACCAGATGTTTTAGCCCCTCTGCCTTTAAGCCAACTTTCTTCTGATTGGCTGCTCTTCACAAACAGGTGGGTCCTGTAGGATCCAGTTCTTCTGCGTGCTCAAATTTCAAGGATTTGTAAAAGGTTTCTCTGAGCAATGCACACTCTGACCTTGGGGTGAATTTGCTGGGACGTCCACTCCTGGGAGGGCCGAGTTAGTGCATTAATACACATCTGAATGGCGTACACATAATTAGATAATAATACATTTAATAATATAATTCCTGTATAATTTGAGGGCCTGTAACTCAGAAGAGAAGGTAACATTTTACAGGATTTTATTAAATTACTAAAGTTAAACAAAATAAAAAAAAAATAAAAAAATCAGCGGATTCTAAAGAGGTCAGGAGTGGGTCAGGAGTGGGTCATGGAGTGGGTCAGGAGTGGGTCAGGAGTGGGTCATGGAGTTTTCATGGAAGACAAAAAGAAGAATGAAGAGGAAGGAATACTGGAAAAAAAGAGTTTGGATTCAGACACCCTCTCTATTTTTAAGATTGGGCTTAAAACCTTCCTTTATGATAGAGCTTATAGTTAGTGCTGGATCAGGTGACCCTGAACCCTCCCTTAGTTATGCTGCTATAGGCCTATGCTGCTGGGGGGGTCCCAGGATGTATTCAGTGTTTCTTCTTATTCACCTCTTTGTTTACTCTGTTTGCACCCCACTCTGCATTTAATCATTAGTTATTATTAATCTCTGGCTCTCTTCCACAG
>VUQK01044120.1:0-20387 GCA_015106715.1 Bujurquina vittata
AAACGACTTCTACTGTCATACGCGTCAGGATTAAGTTACTGTGCTTGCAGCCCAGAAGCGGCATGGAGAAGACAGGAGAAACGTCGCTACAATGGAATTTCCCAGTTCTGCCGTGAAAAATCCGATGCTCAACTTTTGTTTCACATTACTTTTCTCACAGGTCGTTTGCATCCTAGTTTGAGTACACTACTTTTCTCACAGGTCGTTTGCGTCCTAGTTTGAGGAACACTAATTTAATTGATGCTGAAATTTGTATATTTGAAACCGTTAGCTTAAACAGAACTTAGGTGTACCTGGTATAGAATCTGATGTCGGTGTCGGAGCCAGCGAACCGCTGTAATCCAAATTCACGCTGGACACGTAGCTCTTGTATTTCCTTCCTCAGATCCTCTACCTCTTTACACAGCTCTTCTGCAGCTGATGCAGACATGTCCAATGCAGACGGTTCAGGGACTGAGCAGTAGTCGTGATCTTTTGGGAGACTCAGCTCCTCCTGCTCTTCAAGATGAACCAGCTCAGTGGGTCGCTCTGTTCTCTCCCAAACACTACGCCGCGGTGGCTCAACGTTAAAGGCATTCCACTCAAAAAGTGTTGGTACAGCACCTTTAATAAGCCTTCTTCGACCCTCTGGGGTTGTTGGCTCTATGAGCTGATCAGTGGCAAAGTGTCTGCTACAAACCTTCGTGTGAGCGGTAACGGTGAAATCATCCCGGCGTATGTTTATCAGCCATTGTCTTCTCAAGTCGGAATGAGTCGGAAAACTATGAAAACTTAACACGCCGTTAAATTTGGACGAAGCCGAACAAAGTGGGACACAGCAATGTTCAGTGTATTTCTTCTCCTGTCTTTGAAAATGTACCGTTTTAAATACTTTTCTCCGTACACTCATGCTGAATGACTAAAGCTAACAAGCGTTACACAAACATACCGGAAACAAGGACGCGGCATAATTTGAAAACGGAAGTACGTCACAAGCCCTTGTGCAAGTAGCCCATTGTGTGGCGTAACAGTCGCTGTCCCCCCTACCAAGGGATCGATTGGCCACCTACCCGTGCCAATCTCCGACCAACCTGATTCAAGCAAGAGGGCCTCATATGGACGCAGGACCTGCGTACAGTGCAGGCTGATGAAGAAGGAATATCAGTCTACCCCCTGGAAGTGTAAGGAGTGCGATGTGGCCCTGTGTCTCATCGCAGACAGAAACTGCTTCAAGGCATGGCACAATAAATGTGTAGATTTTTAAAAAAGAAAGGACTTCTTTGTCATAAATGTAAATAGTTATTTTTCTGTTAGATTTGTTTTTTTATTTACCAACGTCAAAAAAGAAGAAAAAAAAAATCATGTTTTTATTTTTTCTGAAATAAAGTTTTGTGCCATTTACTAAATGTTTGTTTCTTGATCTTTATGTTCATACAATGACCTTTTTAAACAGCACATCACTACAGCATACACATTCTGTTTCCCAAACTACCCTGAAAACTGAAAGATGCATATAACTCGATATAACTGTTTGTTATAGGGTTGTGGGGACCAGGTCGACGAAATTTAGCGGAAAAAAAGGTGCTGAGAGAAGTACCCAGATGAAGTTTGAGCACTGAAAGAAGCTGTAAAAGATTAAGTGAAGCGTTGACTAGAGCTCCTGAAGGGGGTGCAGGTGAGCACAGCTTGAGTGTTTAAACTGAAGGATGGTGAAGCACTGACGTTAGAAACTGCTGAAATAAGTACAGGATCATCCAGTCCCATTAAATTTTACTGCTGTCTTACTGTTTTAGTAATCATGGTTATATACAGTATATTGATTATCCCAGCCACATAGGGTAGTATTGATTACATGCAGGAGACATTTCTAGTTGTAGAAATAACAAGCACTGAATTACAGGACTTTTTAATTAATTTTATTATAAAGGATGACCATGACTGGTGTGATTGCTCCACACTACCATCACTGAAACACTGGGCTAGAGAAATACTAATGACTAATGAAATACTAGGTGATAAAATGTAACCAGGTACATTCCGTTGGCATACAAATACTGTATCCAACCATTGATTGAGGTTTAGACTAAAACTTTATTGATCCCTTGAAGGAAATTGCTTTCTTACAGCAGCAGCAATTAACACTAATATAAAGACACAACATAAATACTATATACTTTATACACTGTGTAAATACTTTTTGACTAAAAATATTATATACACATAAGATTAGCTATAATCTAACCTGTACATTCACCACAGTCACAATGTACATGTCTACAAGCTATATCATATTTGTACATCTGCATGATATTTAGATCACCATATATATTTATATCTATAACTTTGCTCAAGCACTTCTGGATGGACGCAAACTGCATTTCGTTTGCTGTACTTAGGACATGTGCGATGACCAAAAAGGGTGAATCTATCTATCTATCTGAGCTAATGTTTACAAGGTTGGATTAGATAATAGTCTGAATTCTTTTATCCTATACCCTGTAAACTGTCTCAAACTGTGGTGGTTCTTAGACACGCCCCCCGACGCACGCAGCCCTCCATTGGTTTTTGTCATCCGGGGGCGAAGTGGGTCGTGCCAGTGGATTTCAGGAGGTTTGCTCTCTCAGAAACCTCTTTAAGATGCAAAACAGTAAAAATGTAGCGACAGGATCAACCCGCGGTAAACTCCAGATGCTGCGCGTGAAGGATCGAGTCATTTAAAAGGTGACGTAGGCCTCCATGCTTTCTTGCTTTTAGCTAATCAGATGGAGGCTCTTCTCACATCTGGTTCGGCGGGCGAAGGCAGTGGCCGCATCCTCGACGGAGTGATATACCGTCGGCTGGAGAGTTCACGGAGAGCCCGGAATCCCCTCCGGAGCTTACAGCCGTCTGTTAGCGCGCTTCTGGCCGCTTCAGCTCGCCTAATTATCGCGTTAGGTTCCTTTCTTGTTTTATCAAGAGTTATTTTGGAGATTGAAAATATTTTTGTGGCGTCATCGAGCTCCTGCAGGCAGCCCGCTGTCCCAAATACCTACGCAGGCTGGGCTGGCACAATTAGGTTTAGCAAACTCGCTTGGTATTTTTACGGGTAAAATACATTTTATTACCATATCCAGACTTGTTCTCTTCATAATCAGCCAATTACTATAAGCTTTATGAATTTATTTAACAGGTCCCCAGATGGTAGGATCAGAATTTGGCATAAACAAGAAAGCATGGCTCCATCCTGCCTTATATCAACAATTCACGCTAGTGGTGTGGGGGACATTTTTGGGTAGTCCCTTAGTGTCCTTTTGTGATCACAGTGTACCCATCTACCGATGGCTGCTTCCAGCAGGATAACACACCATGTCACGAAACTGGTTTACTGATCATGACAGTGAGTTCACTGTACTCAAGTGGCCTCCACAGTCACCAGGTCTCAGTCCAGTAGAGCACCTTTGGGATGTGGTGAAGTGGGAGATGAATGTGCAGCCCACAGGTCTGCAGCAACAGTGTGATGCTGTCATGTTAATATGGACCAAAATCCCTGAGGAAACACAAACAATTAAGGGAGTCCTGAAGGCAAAAGGAGCTCCAACCTGCTATTAGAAAGATGTACTTAATAAAGTGTCCAGTGCATGTATTTTAGAGTTTAAAATCTGAACAAATTAAAGCTACAATACCCAGTATGGTTATAAAACATCTTTACATAGAATGCTTTAAACAAAGTGGAAGAACATTAAAAGTGGGAGTCAATTGTTTTTTTGGAGGGGGCTAGTTCTACCAACTTGTTTTTTAAATTACATTTTTAAATTGATTTTAAACTCAAAATTTGGTGGCAATGAAAAATGAAAAAAAGTCTACAATTTCATTGTTCTTATATTCATTATGTTAATGTGCTCTAAAAGAACATGCGTTTCCCTGATTGTTTCATATCCAGCAGGTCATGGATCCGAGCCTTCCTTCTTCCATCCTTTTCATCCTGATTGGCTGTGTTTTAACCTCTTTTGATAACCGCCACCACAATGTCACCCGCCGGTATGACTACTGCGTGCTTGGAGCTGGCCCTGCAGGACTACAGATGGGATATTTCCTCTCCAAGGCTGGAAGAAACTATGTCATCTTGGAGAGGAACTCAGGACCTGGCAGCTTCTTCAACAAGTAAGAAGCTTTGGGTGAGCTTTCAGCATAATGCGTCCTGAATCACCTTAGAAGCATGCCTTCTCTGCTCTGTTTTGTGCATTGCAAGGTATCCCAGGCACAGGAAGCTCATCAGCATTAATAAGATCCACACAGGGAAGGGGAATCGAGAGTTCAACCTGCGCCATGACTGGAACTCGCTGCTGAGCGACAAACCGGACCTGCTCTTCAAGAGGGTGAGCAGTGAGTTTTACCCATCTGCTGACGCCTTCCCTCGCTACCTGTCCATGTTTGTGAAGGAGCTCGGGCTGAGGGTGCAGTACGGTGTGGACATCGGGAGGATCGGGGCGGTGCAGTTAGCCACAGGAAGGCGCTACATCCTCACTGATCAACATGCATCACTCTACACATGCAGGTACTTTGTATAACAGTGATCCTCTGAGTAAAAATTCACATCCCTTTGGATTGTTGTGTTATACTTTTGTCCTCTCTCCCTCAGCGTCCTTCTGGTAGCCACAGGTTTGTGGGTTCCTCACACAGTAGACTTTGTTGGTTCTGACCTGGTTGAGGGTTATGAGTCCATCTCCACGAACCCTGAGGACTACAAGGACCAGGCTGTGCTCATTCTGGGAAAGGGAAACTCTGCTTTTGAAACAGCCCAGAGCATCTTGGGAAGAGCGAGCCGGGTGCACATGCTCAGTTCCAGCCCTGTTCGACTGGCCTGGCAAACACATTATGTGGGAGATCTCAGGTAAAATTAAAAGATGCTTTCAAAAAGCACACCATCATTACTTATTACATCACATTTTACTTCTTAAGCCCACTCTTCATATTTCCCAGAGCTGTGAATAATGAGCTACTAGACACATACCAGCTGAAGTCCCTCGATGGGCTGGCAGAGGCGCGCCTGGAGAAGATAGTTATAGCTCACCGAAGGGAGGAAGGCAGGAGGAGATCGGGAGGAAAGAAGAGCGAGCTGTATCTCACATTAAATAAGTACATGCACAATAGCAAAGGGAAGAACGGTTCTGATGTGACACACGAAGAATTGCCGGGGCATCACATCGACAACTTCCCCATGCGCAAACCTTACGATCGAGTCATCCGATGCCTCGGATTCCGATTCAACTTCAGTATATTTGACAGGTGAAGGCTGATGTGATGTGTTCTACTTCTACTATCGTAGTATCCAAGTATGACGCGTAAGAAAAGCGTTTTATTTCTCCTCAGCTCTGCCTGCCCACCGAACAGTGAAAATGCCAAAGGGAGGTTGCCGGGGCTGACGCCCTGGTATGAAGGCAAGAACACCCCCGGGTTGTTCGTGCTGGGAACTGCGTCTCACTCCAGAGACTACCGCTCATCTGCTGGCGGCTTTGTACATGGATTCCGTTACACAGGTGAAAGATGGCTGTTACAATGAACCCGTGCTTGTTGAGAAGGATTCCCGTCTCCATTTGTTAAAGGCATCCTGGCATCAGGGCATTCATGCACAGTCTGATTCCAGGATAGTTGATACAACAGTAAAGCAATTCTACATGTAATCAAAATGATTTTAAAATAAACTTCATGGGTTTTCTGTCAGTACGAGCTGTACATCGTGTGCTTGAACATCGTTACCACAAGAGCCCGTGGCCATCGACAACACTGTTGGCAACACAGTTGCAGTCCTGGATTCTGAAGCGGGTCAACGAGGCCTCGGGCCCATACCAAATGTTTGAGGTGCTTGGAGATGTCGTACTTCTTCGAGGGTAATTATTTATTGCATGCTTGTTCCAGCTGTTAGCATTTTCTTTTTTACATATCCTGACATTCTCAGAGCTCATACTGACTTCTGAAGGGAGTGGCTCATTTTTTGGAGCCAGAGGCCACTTTTACAAAGATAAATTCAGCCTGTGGATTAGAGAAAAGGAATAGTTGGACTTTACAGCACACTTTCTTCTGTTGTTCACTTTTGGAGAACTTGTGCAAACTGTAGCCACAGTTTCCTGTTCTTTGCTGACAGTGGCAGGAGCTGTGGTCTTCTGTAAGGTGTTGTGTATTCAGAGATGCTCTTCTGCATATCATGGTTATAAGACGGGGTTATTTGTGTTACTCTGTCCTTCCTATCAGATTGAAGCAGTCTGGCATTTCTTCTCTGACCTCTGACATCATCAAGGCATTTTCATCCAGGGAGCTGCCGCTCACTGGATGTTATCCCGTTTTCAGACCATTCTCTGTGAACCCTAGAGATGGTTGTGTGAAAATCCCATCAGATCAGCAGTTTCTCAAACACTCAGACCAGCCGGCCTGGCACCAACAGCCATACCACATTCAGAGTCACTGAAATCACCTTAATTCCTCATTCTCATGCTCAGTTTGAACTTCAGCAGGTTGTCTTGATCCACTCTACGTGCCTAAATGCATTGTGTTCCTGCCATGTGACTGAGCAGATATTTGTGTTAAAAAGTGGTTGAACAGAGGGCTATGAAGCCAGATTATTGGCTTAGGAAGCTATGTCAGGCTTAAACATCTCATTTGGCTAAATTACTGTAGTGTATATGCTGAACACATTACCTGGTCAGGAACCAGTTATGTTCCAGGTTTTTCATTGAAATTGGATGGATTATTTACAGCACGTTTTTAAGTGCAACATAGATTCTCTGCTGATTGAAGTGCAAACTGTGGGTCGCATTGCAACAGGAATGTGCATGACTTATTCAGAAAATCTTTTGATACTTGATTCTAATCTGCTGCTAAGCTGCTGGACTTGCAGCTACTAGAACAGAGAACACACACCAAGAAAACCTGTTCAGTCATTCAAGTTAATTTCACTTTAATCTGCCAGCAAACAAAAGCAATTTCTACGTCTCCTTCATCAGGCTATGGGATCCAGCGTTATGCATGCAGCATTAATCTCGTGTCTTATTTGCAACAGTGTTGCAAATATGTTCTTTATATATTTTTATTACTTTTTATTATTTTTCTTAGCATATCAGTGGAGGTAGTGACATGGGGTCTTGGGGTTAGTTGGCCTGGGGGGTAATATGTCTAAATATTTGGCTCCAAATTAGTCATAATTTTTGTCAATTAGTCTAACTTGCAACAGACTAATATATATATATAAAAAAAAGACTCTTCTAGCTTTACCCACCAGTCCAAACGCTGTTTGGGAAACTAGTACCAGGATATCCAGAGAGCAAATAATTATCCTTTGGAATTCTAACATGCAGTATTAGGCAGTTATTGCCAGAAGACTAAAGTCTCCAAACTATGACACCACCTTACATCATTACAAGAAACAAAGCTGCAGCTTTAAATGCTCATTGTGGGGTTTTTTCCCTTTACTTTCTGTTTGACTTAAAGGTCTCACTGTGAATACTTGGAAGAGTTTCCACTTCAGGCCCTGCCTCAGCTCTCCGCTCTTTCTGGCCATGAGGTCTCCATGCAAGGACTAATAGTTGTGCTCATGCAGTACGGGAAGAAGAAGATAGACTATCTGGGGCGCCGCAGGGCAGAAACGGAGTGGACTAAAGCTTGGAAATCCAACTTTCTTCACCCAGTTTTATACTACTATAAAACACTTCCTACTGGTGAGTAGGAATGCTGCTACCATCAAAATAAGAGTCACTGTAAGTTTGACAGCGAACAATAAAAGATCATTTTTTTTTTTGTCCCCAGAGGAAGAAATGAAGCTACGTCCCAACGGTTTGGCTTTACCACGACCAAATGCCATTCATCATGTGGTGGAAGACTTCCTCACAGAATGGGACGCTCCCATATCTCACCTCCAGCCACTGCGACGCTTCCTGGAGCACTGTCTCCAGACTGACCTCAGGGCCTTCTATGCAGGTAAAGCACACGTTGACAGATGATCTGTCAAAAAAAAAAAAAAAAGAATGTCTTTAGTTTAGTTTTTTGGTTTTTACATTTTCCAAAGAAACACATGTAAGTTAAAAGGTAGGCCTAAGAATGAAGCCTGCTCTCACTACTAATCTAGTTAGAGACACTGAGAGGAGCGCCTGACAGAAACCAAACTTTTGTTTCACGTTTTAACATCTGAATAGTTTATAACTGTCTTACAGAACCTCACACTGCTTAGGAGGCAGGGTAGGGAGGAGCCCGGCGGGAAAAGCCATCAAACTCTACATGTGCTTAAAAACAGTAAAGGTTCAAATCCTCAGTCCTGCAGGTGCAACAGCTAAGTCCACATTAGTCTGAACTGCTCTACAGACTGTGGAACTAATTAGGAGCCCCAAAGCTCCTAATTAGTTTATTTTGTTGAGAATGCACTTTTTTCGAGTGCTCAGATTTAATGGAATAAAGTAATTTAGGGTTAGGTTATGTATACAATGTTCAACAGCCCCAGCAATGTAATATTTTCTGGGTAGAGCCGCCCTAGCATCATATATTTGCTTATGTCAGTGTCCTTTAGGCTGAGTTTCATTTGCCATGACGACATTGTTGCTGACGTGTGAGCACCAAGCACCACCCCCGACTTTTGCATAAATGCTCTACACAATTTTCAGGTGTGTGGTGGCTGCTGCCGTATCCATGCATTACGAGCGTCCCACTTAGGATGAATTCTGCTGGGTGTGGTGGTGATCTGATATTTATAGCTTCTAGACAATGTTTGTGCATTAAAGATTAAATTAGGGGTCTAAAAAATGAAACAAATGCCAAAAAGGACTTAAATCTTAGACCAATAAAATCAGAGTTGGGGTCTTTTTAATCTAACGTGACTGATCGTACAGCAGGTGGTGGTTTGATTCATTCCCGCCTTTCCTCCTGTCATTCAGAATCCTGCTTCCACTCATCCCTCGCCCACCGCACCCCACCGCTGTTTTGTCAGCAGGGGTACCTGAAGCAGCAGGGTGTCCCTCGCAACAACCGGCTGCAACAACACGTTCATGACGCTGGACCGATGTTTGCGGACCAAGATGCCGGCACATCAAGTGCTGACTCAACATTCCCAAATTACCTGGTACCAGCTGGAGCATCCGTGTCTTCAGGACTGAAACGTGACTTCTGATTGTATTAATTAAGCATGCTACACCTGTAAGATGCTCAGAATCACTACCTCCAGCACCGACAGTCATTACCTCTGCAAGGCCAAATTTTTTTGGACAGAATGCCATCCTACAGATCTGTGGTTCCCAACCTGGTTTCCTGCTTGAAATAAAGCATTTCTTCTCACAAGCAGTGGTTACTAGATATCAAATTCTGCTGCTTAATTATTTCCACCAAAGAATAATTCTTCTTTCTTTGACTTCAACATTTTAAGTAAAGCAAAGAACTGCAGCTATCCTTTATTAAGAAGTACACTATATTGCTGTTCACATGTCTGCCTTCACTCATATATGAACTTGACTGACATCCCATTCTTACTCCATAGGGATTTTATATGATGCAAGCCCACCCTTTGCAGCTATAAGTTCAACTCTTCTGAGAAGGCTTTCCACAAAGTTTAGGAGTGTGTTTATGGGAATTTTTGACCATTCTTCTAGAAGTGAATTTGAGATGTCAGACACTGATTTTCACAGTAAGAATTCATCCCAAAGGTGTTCTCTAGGGTTGAAGTCATGACTCTGTGCAGGCCAGTCAAGTTCTTCCACACCAAACTCACTCATCCACGTCTTTATGGAGCTGCTTTGTGCACTGGTACTCAGTCATGTTGAAACAGGAAGGGGCCATCCCCAAATTGTTCCCACAAAGTTGGGAGCATGAAATAGTCCAAAATGTCTTTGTATGCTAAAGCATTAATAATTCCATCCGACGCTTTGCATTGTGCTTGGTGATGTAATTGGATGCTTGGCCTTGGAAACCCATTCCATGAAGCTCTCTACTCACTGTTCCTCAGCTAATCTGAAGGCCACATGAAGTGACCAAGTACATACGGCAATATAGTGTATATACTTCCTCTTCTGTCAGTTGACTGCTACTCCTTTAGATATGTGACCTCTTGAAGTTTAGACTTGCAGGTTGGAAACCGCTGCTCATCGCTTGAGGGAGAGTTACCTTGTCTCGAGTCGTCATTTCTCAGTATTTGCATACTGTACATTGTGTGTTATTTTCATATCATGTAGATCTATGTATTATGTAAAGCTCTATAGGTGGAGGGTGGGTGTCACAAATGTTTATGCATAAAATGCCGGTAAGGATTAAACATACATCAAAGAGGGGACACAAGGCTGTTGTGTTTTTATTTTTGTTTTTTTTTAATGAAATTAATGAATTTTATGTAATATTTCTGAATTTATCCGTGTGCATGCCAAACTCAATCATTGGCCCAGCACTGGGACCGTTTGATTGGTTCTGCTGTCCTATTAGACGGAAGTGAGTGAATATCGCGTATTGTGATTGGCTGTTACTGCTCGAGGCTCTTGGCTGTACGATGGGCGTGCCTTCCATCCGATGAAATGGAAAATGTGCAATAGGGGACATTTTGGTGTGCGAAGGGAAAGCCATCTGCACTTTAAACACTTTACATTTTTGTCAGGATGCAGTGACGCCATCTGGAGAGTTACGGTGTTTTTGTGCTGTGCAACGGCCCCAAACGTCGCTGCAAGGTAGACATGCAACAGACGAGGCGGACTCCCGGTTCTACCGACGCCTTTATTTCCCTTTAGCTTCGGCAGGAGTTGTAAGGTGCCCTGTGCAAGGAGTGTAGCGCAACTAGCTTCTCTATGTCAAGATAAAGCATGGACGGGTGGAGCGCTATCGCTGCCTCTGATAACGACCCATCCAGCTCCGAGGGGGAATACATGGTGGAGCACAGACCCGGAGAAGAAGCGGTGGACGGGGAGCAGCGGCGGGGTAACGTGGACGGGGTGGACGGCGCGGACGGCGCTGCTGTCGGGTTTGGCATGAGTGGGACGGGGGAGGGCAAAGTGGTGCTGGGTCGCCTCGGACAGAGAGATGACCAAGAACTGAGGTACCTGCATTTGCTGTGGGAGCCGGGGCGAGGAGAGTTTGGGGCGGCGAGCAGGCTGGGGAAAATATCGGGGAGCAGGGCCAGGCGACAGCACAGAGCCGTGCGCAACCTGGGTCCCATCGGCAAAGATATTTATGGTGAGTTACACTCTGGTGATTTGGAAAAAAAATAGTTTGTGTGTGTTTGTGTGTGTGTGTAGGTTAGGTGATTGAAATGTAACCACAAACACAAGCTAAGGGCTTCCCAGCACCAAGTCACACTCCTCATGTCACATGTGAGGCTGGTGCTTTCTTACAGCGTAGATCATTCTCTGAGAAAATGCGTATCAGAAACGATGTGTCTCAGGGGCAGCGAATAACAAACTAAATCTTAGTGTAGAAACTCTTATTCCTGCGTTGCTAATTGATCAAATGTTTCTCCGAATAAGGTCTCCACTTGTTCTGATGCAGTGCAGTTTAGTTGTTTTACATCCCCGTCACTCTGAATGTCTCATCTCCACAGCTTCAAAAAGACTGAGGGAAGCAGCAAACAGCAATGATATCGACACAGGTAAGGATCACATGAAAGACGAGACAGAAAACATTGCATAGAAATGGCTGGATGGACAAATTGTCAGCATAATTAGAAATACTAATAAAAAGAATTGATTTTTATGAGCCTGATCTCCTCAAAGTTTTAAATTTAAGTTGTAGGCTTGGAACAGGCGTGAGGGCTGTGAACTGGCTCAGCGTTTCTTCTCCCGGTGCCAAACCCAGGCGTGCTTTAAAAGCAATCGGTAAAATATTAGAATCAGTCCTAAAATGGGAATGGAGAGGAGTCAGGACTGGGGGTGATGTGATGCCATTTACTAAATTTTAAACTAGTTGGAGGTGCGAGAGTGGCTTAATTTATACCGGGGGTGGGGGGGTCTAGCTTAAAAGAAAAGCAAGACTTTAAGAGTAGTACAGTAACACAGTAAAAACGCCTCACTAGCACTGAGAGGGAGGGATGACTTTAAGTTGTTTTGCTGTATTTAAGTCATGATTTCTTCCTCAGTGCGAAAGCTCCTGGAAGATGGCATAGACCCCTGTGCAGCAGATGACAAAGGGAGGACAGCGCTTCATTTCTCTTCCTGCAATGGCAATGAGAGCATTGGTAGGGTGGCTGTTAATCACAGTCCCACAAGATCGATGAAAGTCACATACCAGTGCAGGAGGATGTTTGGTTCTGGTTGTCAGTGGCAGTTTTTGTTTACTGTGATACTGATGAATAGCCTGCCCTTTAATTTAAAGCCTGACCTATCAGCTGATTTTCCAGTATTCTTTTTTGTTTATAGTGCAGTTGCTTCTGAGCTATGGTGCTGACCCCAACCAGCGAGACAGCCTGGGGAATACACCCCTACATCTGGGTAAGTGACCATGACTCATAAAACTTAAAGTTTGAGTCATATCCCTTCATTGGATCATGTGTTTCTGCTATAACTTGCCTTTTTCAACCTGTGTCTCTGCAGCGGCCTGTACCAACCATGTGCCTGTAATCACCACATTGCTGAGAGGAGGTGAGACCACTGTTGACTTCTTCATCTTTGTGAAATAACTGTCTTAGCAGAATCAACTTTTTAAACTGGGGAATTATTGCTTTAGACATTATTAGGGAGGAGTTCTGCTCTGAAGGAACATGTGTGAAATCAATGCACATTTCTTTGTAAGCATGTGTAGTGGATTTTCTCGATCACAGATTTTGCCAAAGACTCCAATATCTTGTGTACCAGTTACCAATAATGCACCCTGGAGTGTCCTAATATGGGAACACAGTGGACTGGGCTCAGCAGACGACATACAATATAACGGGGTGTTATTAGAGTAGTAGTTAGCCAGCTAGCTGTAACTTAGCCATGATATGGGAATCTGGCAGTGGCTGCTTTATAATGTTAGCTAATAAAGTAATTTGAAAACAGCAAGGTTTTTTTTTGTTTTTTTTTTTTTACAAGCCCAGGAGTGAGGGTGAATTAATTGACCTTAACCACTCAAGACAATCATTCGTCTGTTAGCACACAAGCAAAAGACAGAAGAAAGCCAGCTTGATTCAGGTTTTGAGCATGGATTGCGCATGTAAGGATCTGAAAACTGACACAAATATTCCCTGAACCAGCCTGTCTTTTAATGGCCAGCACATGTGGTTGTATAGAAATGTATGGGAAAACACCCCTTGATCTGTTAAACACTTGGCTGGTGAATTTCTGGCCTCTGTGGCTAGTTATCATACTGAATGAAAATTCTAAAAACTTTCTAAAATAAGGTCTCAGAAGCAAAAAGGGTGATACAGCAGGGTATGCTTTACTGTGGGATTGACAAGTTGCCAGCCTATAGGCTTACAGTATTCTTGTTTCTTGGCCAGATCTGCTCTCACTCGTTACACCTTGTTTCAGAACACCAAGAAAGCTTCATAACGAGTGGGTGATGTCACAGTGCCCATGTCATTCTTTTATGTACAGTCTTTGTTTTGATCCACGGCACCACACGAGGCTCCTTGAATCAACCTACTAATGTTGTCTGTAGTTTGTTGCTTCCAAAATGAATTTTTGAGAATTCAGAATGTAATTGTGATTGTGTGTGTTTGTGGCAAATTGACTGTTACTAGATCTTTAACAAGAATCTGAGTTACTAAATGAGGATAATATGGTTAATATTTAATTAGAATTCAGAAGTAGTTGAAGCTAATTAGCCTGGGTGACTGAGATGTTTGTTTTTCATTGTTTTTTAAGGAGCTCGCGTGGATGCCCTCGACCGAGCTGGCAGGACCCCGCTGCATTTAGCCCGCTCCAAGCTAAACATTTTGCAGGAGGGAGATTCACGCAGCTTAGAAACACTGAGAGGGGAAGTCACACAGGTAGAAAAAGCCTTTACTTGCCTGGAATAGTAGATGCAGACTTAATTTGGATACGCACATTCTGACTGTGTCACCTTTCCCCATTGATAAAGACTTTATTTTATTTCTTTAATATCTCTCTGTCAGATTATTCAGATGCTGAGGGAATACCTGAATTTAATGGGCCAGAGTGAGGCTAAAGAGCGGCTGGAGCATATTTCAACACAGCTGGAGCACACACGCACGAAAGAGCAGGTGAGACCTAAACTCTCAATCAACAATCCTATTCAAATGCATACAAAATATTCTGAATGTGCCTCTAAACCGTAATTTACGTTTTAGATTTGCATTTTTTGTTGCATTGGCTCTTACACAGTTGTGTGTTTTGTCTACAGGTGGATGAAGTGACTGATTTACTGGCCAGTTTTACATCACTCAGTCTACAGAAACAGAATTTGGGCGATAGGTAGAAGATGAAACACTGAAGAAATGAAGCTCAGCTCTTTTTTTTCCATTAAGCATCTTCCAGCACAAGCTGAACCACCATGTGGTTGTCTCCCAAACTCAGCGTTAAGATAAATTGCTCTATTGAACATTTATACCTTTTTGTTATATATATTTTTTAGCCAAGATAAGACCATAATCATTTGGTCAGCACAGTTCTCGAACTGTGGGCTGGGCCCCACTGGTGGGGTATAGAGCCACTGCATGTGGCTTAATATGAGTATGATTTTTGATGTCTTTTGCTGATGCTGTCACACTGACCTTTGTTCTTTTTTTATGTTTCATTGTTAATTATAAAAATTGTGGGTTTTGGTGCTTGGACTCTTTTTAGCTTCTAAAGTGGGACGTGTCACTGCGTTAGCAGTGGTGAGGTTTTTGCAGTTTGTGGCTAAGGGGTCTTTTTGTCAAGACTGATTAGATACTAATCATAAAAGAAACCCCTGAGGACCAAAACCGAAGAGGAAGCTGGTGGAAGAGAACCCAGAAGTGCGCGGGACCTCGACTCTGTTGTGTGAGTGAAAGCATTTGAGTCAAAATGTGAATGTGTTTGTGTGCTTTTATTGGAGGTTACCAGATGAGATAAAATGGTTCAGCAGTTACCACTGTTGGGATTTTGGTTTTCCTATGAACAGCCTCTTTGTATTGTTGCCTTTTCTCTTGTGTTGCATGTTTCTATGTGAACTGTTCTGTAAGAATGATTTGGTTGTTGGAAATTGGTGCAAATCAATAAATCATTATCTTTGGCTATATGTATTTTGTCTTTTATACACTCTGATGAGAAGAGGTCTATTTATGTGAGAGCACCTTTGTAATTATTTTGTATCCATTTCTCAGTGGATACGTAGATGTAACCAAGGGCCTGCAAAATTGCTACTGTTACGCTGATTGGCTACGTTCCCGAAGCCCCGCCCCCTACACCGACGCGTATTGTCTCGCCGATAATAAAGATGGCGACAGGACCCGCGTAAATTGGAGATCCTTTGGCGGTAGTACATTTTATTTTTCCTCAACTCAGTGTTTGCAAACTACACAGTCTAGCACTGCGGAGACGACGGAGACATGGGCAGAGATAAATGCATGTCCGCGACAGTGTTTTGGCCACTTGAGCTGACCGCGGCCCAGCTTTTGGGGATAGCCTCGAGATTTCCTTAGCCGCGTTCCCGGCCAGCACAACGCACAGTCGGGATGGCAACTTGGAAGTGTTCAAATGTTGGGAAGCCACAGTGTCAAAGTGGATAGAGAGGGGGTGTGTTTGTGTATCTTTACGAAAGTAGGCGGGAAATCGTTTAGCTGAAAATATTATGTACTCGTTTTGTTCATGAGAGGGCATGTTGTTATAAATGCACTGTAACACAAATTGTATTTCCCTCCAGTATCTGCTACTCATTGAGCACTTTAAGGTTCATCCAGGTTTCCTGCAGCTCCAAAGCTGCTTGGAGCTGCTTGAACCAGGAGTAGTCAAAGAAAGCCAGCATCTGTTCACAAGAAAATAACACATGGCTATTATTTTCATTTACTTGTAACATTTATTGTAACTTCTCATCATTTACCGAACAAATTTTTTCCCTATATAATATTTAATTTCTTGACCAGTTTGATTTTTGCTCATGGTCTTTTTGGTTAACAGGTCGGTGTGCTACCTTGGTGTTGACATCTCATATCAAGTGTTGGCAAAGAGGAGGCCATGGCATTTGAGGAGCTCAAGGGTAGAGAAGCCGTTGTTAATGTCTACCTCTAATGTTTGACTTTTTATGCAGTCAGAAACATGAGTTGTAACAAAACTGTATTCAGTGTAACTGGTTGTCTTTTGAACAAAATGCACGCGACCAGAATAGTGAAAAGTGAGAAATATGGATTTCATGCATTTTAGATGTGGGGATGGAAGGAGACAGGGGGCTTGTGGCCGGTCGCAGCCAGAGGGAGAAAAGGAGGTCGTACAAGGATCTGTTGAGGGAAGAGGAAGAGATTGCTGCTCAGGTACGGAAGTCTTCCAAGAAAAGGCCAAAGGTAAGTTATTTGTCATCAGTAGCTCAGCCTCTGTTCATCACAGAAGCTATTTATTATGGTTTTGATGCTTTGCTTGTCATTTCAAATAAGGATTCAGAGCTTTTCATGCTGGGAGGAGAATCGCACAAAAAAAAGAAAAAGCATAGTGATGACTACTATTACAAGGGTGAGTGGCTATGTTTAATTTAATATTAAGAATATATATTGTCATGTCTTATTATCTTGCAATTGTGTTTACTTTTTTTCTTCTTTCTTTCTCTAGACCACGATGGTTCAGGCCCACCTCCCCACAAGAAAAAGCACAAGTCTGCAGACCGCTCCCCAACCCTTTCTTCCCCCTCAGCATCCCATCCTACAGATACGGCGATGGGCCTCTTACAGGCTATCACCTCTCCCCTGGCCACAGGTTCAGACCCCAGCCCCCACTTGCACAAGAAGCCCTCCTACCCGTCCTTCTCTTCACACTCTTCTAAGGACCGCAAACGTGAGAGCAGCGGTGGTGGAAGCACAGGGAGCCATTCTTCCTTCTCTCACTCTCGCCCCGTCTCTTCATCGTCATCTTCCTCCAAGAAGCACTCCTCCAGCTCCTCTTCCTCGAAGTCATCTCTGTTCCACGGTGGGGCTCCCAAAGAGGAGCCCTTGACGTTGCGTGAGGCGGACGGGCTGAAGATGAAACTCATCATGTCACCAGAGAAAGAGGAGGGAGAGAGCTTCCCGTTCACGCCTCACTCATCCAAAGGAGGGGTGAAGAAAGAGAAGGACAGGGAGGGGACACAGCTCTCAAAGTCGCCCAAGAAGAAGCTGCAGCAGAGTAGAGATCCACTGCCTGTGGTGGGGAAAGAGGTGGAAGTGGAAGGTAGGATAAATGGTGATTCATTTATTCTTCTGACAGCATACAGTACTGTTCAAAACTCTTGAGCCACCCCTTATTTCTTTACATTTTGCTAAGAAAATGGGAAATATGTGCAGTGATTTCTTAAAGCAAGTGCAAACATACATAGAAATACAGTATTTAAGGCAAAAACAGATTGTACAATTCTAACAAGCTTGAAAGTTAATATTTGGTGTGACCACATTTTTTCTTAAGCACAACCTGAACTCTCTGAGGCAGCTGTCATTTCTTTAGGTAGTCTTCAGGAATAGTTCTCCAGGCTTCTCGAAGGACATTCAAAGCTCCTTTTTGGATGCTGGCTGCCTTTTGTTCTCTCTCTCTCTGCAAAGATGATCCCATACTGCTTCAAATATGTTGAGGTCTGGGCTCTGGGGAGGCCAATCCATAACTGATAGTGTTCCATTGTGTACATTCCTTATATAGATACCTTCCTTCCATTCCTTAAGATTTTTGGCATTTTCTTTCACAAGTTTCATAGATTCAACTAAAGACATTTTTTTTGAGTTGGGCTCCTAGTAACAAAGTAACAAAGCACCTAAAGATTAGGCACTTTGATAAAATAAAATTTTATTTGTAAATACTAATTCATCCCTTAGGGGCAGGTGCCTTTTTTATGTTTGACTGAACTAAGAGAAAACAACGTTCCTCTGAAAATGATCAGGTGGACTGAAAATGAGTGAAAAAGCAGCCAATATCCAAAGACAAACTGTGAAAGACCTTCAGAAAGTTTGGGGTGCTAGTCTAGAAGCAAAATATAAAGACATGAGTGACTCAAGACACTCCTGTATGCACGGTACTCTGCATTTCCTCTGATAGTAATTGACTCTTTATTTTTTCTTATTTGTTGTTCTCCTAACAAAGGCCATTATGGAGGTGGCATGGGCGATGAAAGCTCTTCCTCTGGGGCAGAACTGGAGGCAGGTGAACTGGTTATAGATGATTCATATACACACTTGTCTAAAAAGAAGAAGAAAAGCAAGAAAAGCAAAAAGAAAAAGGACAAAGAAAAAGACAGAGACAAGGAAAAAAGTGGGAAGGACAAGAAGCACAGCAAAGGGTTTGGCGGTGAGTACGCTCAGAACTGGAAGAAATGTCGCTGTTTAAAAAAAGGCTGCTGTATTTTTGGAAAATCACTTTGTTCTGGATTTTTGTTTTGGACTCAAACTGTGGAATCAGAGGTCCCTCTAAAAGTATTTGATACCATCTTTACTAGATAGCCAGCAAGCCAGACTCGTGTCTAACTGCCAGCACCTAATGTGGTTTGCTACACAAACATTTAATAGTTGTTCTTTTATGGCTGACAAGAGGAAACCTGCTGTAGGGTATCACATCTAAACCTTTGCTTTAGTCAACTTCAAGTCTGCCCGTGGGTTTTGTTAGTAGTTGTTCAAAGGGTAAACAGTGTCAGCATAATTGTAACCATAACTTTGCTTTGGCGGCTAACAAGTGCTGCTTGATGAGACTAATACACTTATTTTGGCAAAGTCAATGAACCATGCAGGAACCTTTCATGATATTAGATGAATACAGTGATATTGAACTTCCACGTTTTACTGTGTAATTACACTGAAGTCAGTAATGTGAAGGAAGAGAGACAGAAGATGGTGTGGATACTAGCAAGGTTCTTAATTGGAAGTATAACCAGACTCGTCAGTACTGAAGTATCAGTGGGAGCCTGTTATGACACCACTGCTGGCAATAATCATGCAGCATCAGTTCATTCTGACACATCTGATAGAAACCTCCCATAATAACGACACAGCCATCAGTATTAAGCAATCACATTCTGAGCTCTCCTGCCATGGCTGACAAAGCAGATTGTTCAGAAGTGTTGACCAATCTTTCTACATTTATAGAAAATACAGCTAAATACAATACACTGAATAAAACAGCCCCACCAGCAAACTCAGCATTCTCTAAAATGTGCAGTGCGGGCGGGCCTTCACCTCGAGTGAATGTAGCAGTCTGTCATTTTTAAATAAGTCTGTAGTAACTCGAGACACAGTTAGCTTCTTTACAGGCGCCTCATTCCATGCTCCTAATTAGAGACAAGCAGTCAGACATCAAAATTAAATCCACTGTCATTGTGCTGCACAGTACTCACTGAGAGCTTTCACTGTATCATTTTCTTAAACAATATCAAGGAAGGAGGGGAAGTTTAGAGGTCTTTAAATGGCCTTTGCACTGTAATGTTGGCAGGTGAAAAGCCAGTGGTTTGTCTTCCTATCCGCTGCTGCTCTATTTTACAGCATACTTAAGCTGATAGAAACTGATGCGACTGCTAAAGTTTTATAGCTTAACATTTGGTAGGCTAGACGGCTGCCGCCACCTCTTTCTTTAGCAGTGATGCCGGCTTGCTGGCATGTTTATGGAGTGGGGTTGGTCACGAGGTACCTCTCACAACTTTGAACTACTTTTGAAGCAAATATGAGTTGACAGCCTCTAGGTGTGGACAATATAGCAACCGCATCTATAAGTGTAACTAAATGAAGGGAATTTCATCCTTTGTTTCTACTGTCATTGATGACAAACTTCCTAATTTGAAGTGTGACTCAACTAAAAAGGTGCCAGCAGCAGCATTATAGAGCAGCAGTAGTGACACAGCATAAGCCAGTTGTAAGCACAAATGTAACCAAGTTTTCTCTGGAGTATAACACAACTGCTGAACACTAGTTTAACTATAGCTAAAGCAACTTATCCTTGTAAGTCATTGGGGAGCTGCACAATGTTGTCGCATAATAACACTGAAAAATATTTGCTACCTGTGATGGTGTGTCTTGGGTCGAGCTTTGTAAACAGTTGCTTAAAGCTCTGCCTTTCCCACCGTGCAACCACATCAGTAATTTCCATCCACAGTTTTCTTTCTGTCATTTGGAGTGCGGCTAGCGAGAGCTCGGGGGAGTTTTTGTTCATTTAGGCCGCACATCCCCAGCTGCCTGTATCTCTTTCACAGGCTGCTTGTACTCCACTGCTTATTCTTCTATTTTGTTTCTTTCATTCCTTCAAGTGATGAAACATGTTTTTGTGGTTTCCACCTTTAGAAGAAAGTTGTCTTACACTCATACATGCTTAGTATGAAGTTGAGATTGGGGGGGGGGGGGTTACGGGGGACCTGGGCATTAATAGGAA
>VUQK01044122.1:0-11317 GCA_015106715.1 Bujurquina vittata
TTGGGGTTTTATTCGCGGTGGGCGCACAGCGCAAACCACCCTCCCCCCCCGCGCCCCCCCCCCCCCCCCAAAAAAAAAAAAAACCCACACACACAAATAAATTTTTTATGATGCTCTTTGAACCCCCAGCCCAGCTTATCTAAGCATTTGATAATTCTGCTTGGAAGAACAAACATCTATCCAGGAGTCACACAGCAATGCTTTTCAGTGACAAATGTCAACCCTGCTATTATGCAGGACTCAATTCCATTTCACAAACTGAAAAAGCACAATGCACACACACACACACAAATGCAGACATTGCTGGGTTCATTGAGGACTTACCGGATGGCAAGCAGCTCTGTCTTATCTGGATTTTCAGAACAATCTCCTGTTTGAAAAGACAGAAGGACACATTACTGTCATTAACCATTCAAGGTGTCATTTGTCCTCTCTCAGACTCCACATCTGGTCTGAATTTAAAGCTGCATAATGAACTAAAAACAAATAACTTACGTCCGCCAATTTTGGCACTAACTCTCTGTGCCAGAGCACTGCTCTGAGCCAGCTGGTCCCTGAAGCTCTGGCCCATGTAGTAGTCAATATCATTGGCCCTCAGCAGCTCCTCGAAGGCCTTGGTAGTGTCTCCTAGATGCTGCGTGAGGATGCTGCAGACACCGTGACCTTCTCGCAGCCGCTGACGCAGGTGAGACAGCTCTTTGGCCTGAGCTTGGATCAGTGTGTTGAATTTTCTAGAGAATGAAGAGAAAGAGGAATGTAGCAAACCTGGCAATCTGTAAAAATAATACACGAAAACATGGTTTGTGCCATAATATGGCACTGCTAAACTCATTGTATGCTGTTTCAAAATACTTTTTTAACAAGCATTATTTCAAAGATGCATGCACAGAAATTTGCCTTTTCTAATTTATTTTATCTGCTTGATCCTGTTTTATAAGTGGTTTTATTTTGTGATTTTAATCAAACAACGCCAGTAACACAAAATAAGATTTCAGGTTTAGATATGAGTCTAATTTTCTCCTTGAGGCAAGCAACAGCCTGCCATTTGTTCCCACAATCCCCTGCTCAACTCTAAAGATTATGAACTCTGTCTAGATCCTTTTGATCTTCACTTCACTATACTTGAGAGACCTGGATTTTGATAACCGACAATGATTAAATACAGTAATGGTGTTTAAACATACAGAGTGAAAAGAAATAAGTGAAGAAAAAATCCAAGCTGGGAGCTGGTTCCACAGTAAAAAAGGCCTGATATCCAAAGACTGCCATCCTACTTTTGAGAACTGAAGGAACCACGCCTGGAGTCTGAAAGCTCTGTTAGGATAATAAGAAAGTACTATAAATTCTTTTAGATATGACAGGGCCTAATTATTCTAGATTTTTATGTGAGGGAGTTAAATTCTGAATTTAATAGGGAGTTAATATGGGAGGAAAAAATGGCCCTGAGTAGGGCTATTCAGACCGCATTCTCTCAACAATGCAAATATTGAAAATTTCAGTATTACGTGCTCATTAAACCAACTGATATTTTTTACTTTGAGGGTGGAATGACTGTGCAGTATACATCTTTAACGGCTTAAAAAATGAATTGGGTACACAAGTTTGACTTTTAAACTGTTTTTCTAATCCACACAGGGTCAAAAGTATACATACAGGGTCAAATATATAAATGACTTACTCCCCCCACCAATACTTGGTTAAATGTCCCTTAGCAAGTTGTGCCTCAATAAGATGGTTTTGGTAGCCATCAACACGCTTCTGCCATAATTATGGCTGGATATTTGACCACTCTTCTTGGCAGAGTTAGAGTTTATTTAAATGTGTTCATTTCCTGGCATGGGCTCAGCGTTTAAGTGAAGTCCACAATAGAGCTGGAGCTTTGGGAAGCCCATTCCAGAAGCTAAATGTTAGCCGGCTTTATCTAATTGCAAACCAGTTTTGATCTATCTAGCAACACTCTTCTAGAACAGCCAACTGTGTCCAAGTTTAAACAGCTAGCTGTCTAAACTTGCAACAGTACCACTACTGTTGCATCAGTACCACTGACTGCAAAACAGTCCCAGACCATAATGCTATCACCACCTGCTTGACAGTTGCTACAGTGCTCTTAGGTCTGAAAACCTCTCCTTCATTCCTCTATTTGGCCACAATGAAGAATCTTCGTCTTGTCTGACCATTTTGTCCAGAAGGCATTTGGGTCATCCATGGGTGCAGCTGCAAATTTCAGTAGCGCTTGAAGGTGTTGACTTTGGAGTAGGGGCATCTTTCTTGGTCAGCACCCTCTCAGTCCATGGTGATGTAAAACTCACTTCTCTGTAGACAGTGATGATGGAGCAGCAGTTTCCAGTTCAGGCAGGCTTGAGCCTTGGTGGTTCCCGGGTTGCTACTGAACATCCTAACCAATTTCCTCTCATCTGAGGGCAGCAGTTCGGGCCTTCTTCCAGATTTTGGCAAAGTGGTGACACATCTGAATAACTGGTACTTACAAACTATTGTTTGAACTGACGATATTGGAATCTACAGTTCTCCTCTTCACCTTCAACTTTCCCATTGTTCTGAGTATTGGTCAAGCCAATGAGTGCTATCAAACAAAGCCTTTTTATGCTGGCAAAGAGAAACTAGCAGTTGTTGTTGGACACGATCATTAACAAGAAGTTAATAGGCCTTGGTCTTGTTGGGTTAGAAGACACCTGCGGTGCCACCCATTAAAAGATTAAAGTTTGTTTATGTATAAAACTGAGTATGCTGTACATGTATACTTTTGACCCTATGTGGATTCGAGGAAATCCAAAATGAATCCGAGCTTGTGCACGTAAATCTTATTTTCTAAAGTCATAAAAATGTATGTCGTCCAAGCATTCCAAAAATACAGTTTAAATATTAGCATGACATGCCTATGCAGAGAGTTTGTAAACTTCTGACCATAATTGCATGCTTTTATTTTTTTAATACATACTCAAGCCTGTTCTTTGGGCTTCTTGTTGCAGGGGAAATCCCTAAGACTTGTGTAAATGTTTCTGTCCTGAGTCAGAGTCACAGTATTGGGGCTCAGCTTCACTGCAGCCATACAGTTTTATGCATAAATGGCAAATGGGGCAGTGTGTTCCCATCCTCATGTTAGTTAATCCCCTCGCTGTCGGGCTGCCGAGTTTACATAAAAACATCTGTGGTTACGCTTGATTAACATAGCGTGATACTGATGGGGGCTGACAGGGTGTTTAATGCCTGCAGTGATTAATGGATCACTCTTCTGCACATGGCCTGAACCATGTATCAAACAGCAGGAGGCTGACACTGTATGCACTGCCATGTACCTTTTTTTACTTTAAATGGGTTTTGCATACTGAAAACCAACGTAAAAAATTCATTTGTTACAGCGAATTTATTATTTCATTGAGATCGTGCATGAGCTCAATGAAATAATATATTGGGTTTTGCTCATTTTACACAAGTTCAGCAAATTATACCGTATATTCTCAAATTGTATAACACCAGCCCACATCAGTTTTATAGATGTAAAATCTCATTGTACGTCCTGTACTCATTGTACACCATCTATTCTATTCTATTCTTCTTGGTTTTCCCACCTTCTCTTGGGTTCATGTTATTTTTTTTCTGTTCCTACCGCTTTGCTTTTTCATCTGTTGCCTTGTTAAATGTATTCAAACATTCATTTCACAGAACTTTCTACTCTTGGGATGGTATATGATGTTAATGAGAGCAGATATCCCTAATATGGATATCCCAGGAACACTGTTCTGGCTGTGAGCACAGAAGCCCCACCCACACATCATTTAAACTTTACGTGTACAAGGGGCAGCCAATCAAAAGAAAGTTGGCTTAAGGGGAGGTGAAGGGAGATAAAAGAGCTTATCTCAGACTGAGCACTAACTGAAGGGCTGACCCAAAGTTAAATAAAGGACTTCATAAGATCTATCATTTAATGTGTTCCCTGGGTCTTAATTTAAAATATCACATCCTTTTGGTGGGTTGGGGCTTTCTTGGAATGGTGCTACACAGATTTATTCAGCATTGTTGCATTGAAAGACAAATTAAATCTGCAGTAGTTAAAATGTACACTTTTTAACTAATTAAACACTTTTCCCTGCTTGTTTCCATCATATATAATAAATAAATGAGTTCTGCTCATTATTGAGAGTAATGTAAAAAGGTACATATATTCATTTTACACAATGTGCAAATTAACTCTAAGTTTACTTAAAAGATTTTTGGGTGACATTTAAAAAATAAAACTAGTGTTTTTGTTTTAAATAGACTGTAGTCAGCAGAATTTATGAAGGGCTTATAGATACAGTAAATGGGTGGCGAGCCGGGGTGGGTATTCTCGTATCCCCCCAGTTTGCTGTCTGTACGTCGGAGTTTTCACTGGTAGACGAGAGGGTCGCTACCAGATCTGCGTCCATATGTTCCGGACACTTGGGTGAGGAGAGGAGCTGAGCTGTCAGCTGATCCTGCTTCATCAGGTGGTGGCCTAGTCCAGCTCACAGTGGTGCGGTTCGTAGGTGTGAAGCGGCTGGCATGAGAATCAGCACCTCTACGTCTGAGGCCATGGTCCTCAGCCAGAAAAGGGTGGCATGCCCACTCCGGCTCATGGACGAGTTCCTTCCCCAGGTAGAGGAGTTCAAGTATCTTGGGGTCTTGTTCACGAGTGACAGGAGAAGGGAGCAGGAGGTCCACAAACGGATCGGGGCTACACTGCATCTAATGTTTCATAAGTTGTTTCTATATATTTTACTGTGGTTTCCTTTATTCTGATGGGGATGCTTGCAAAACCTGTGAAGGAGCTTTCGAAGGAACTGCAAACACACACACACACACACACAGCACACAGACACACGCACACAGGTACACGAACGCGCACACATGTAAGTCACGTACGTCATGCGCATACACGTAAGCACATCCATATATGGTAAATGGTAGGATTGTTGCTGACTGTGTGGTAACTGGAGGTTTGAGGTTTTGTTCTTTGTTCTATAAAATGATCAGAACCTATCAATAAATGCTTCTGTGAAAGCTTGTATTTCTTTTTCCTGTGGGAGTCTGCCAGTTGGGGGTTGAGGTGAGTTCCTATGGTACAGTTTTTGGATGGATGTCAAAAGTCTCTTTCTCTGCAGTATTGTAGTGTCTTTACCTGCAATGCCGCTTGTAACAGCTTTGTTTCTCTCATTATTTTATTTTTGAGATCTGGTAATAATTATGTTCATCTTGTACCAATCTCCCTCTCCCTCCAATGAAAAGAGTCCAAAAAGAACAGCGACCCCCCTTTAACTGGATCTGCTGTTTTCACAACCTTTCTTTCTTACCCTGGCCAGGTGGCAGACATTCCCTCCTTTGCCCCGGTCTTCTTTCCACCTTTCATCAGCTGGTCCTCCAGTGCGTCCACGCGGGTCACGAGCCTTTTTAGGTCCTTGTCTGGGTGATGAGGTGAAGCCAGTTGTCCTCCCTCAGATGATTGCCAGGCTTCGTTATCCTCTGCCTCACTCTGTGAGGCTGATTCCTGGAAGGACCAATTGACCTTGCAGGGTATGGAAGACCCATATTCACTAGAGGTGGGGAGGGAGCAGACACGGCTCTGGAGTCCACAGATTACTCCCCGAGAATGGGACAGCTGTGAGCGGAGGTCCTCAACCAGGTGTTGGAGAGATGAGACCTCATCGCCGTAACCAGAGCTCTTGGTGGTGGTTTTGCCGCTACTGCTGGTAGGCCACCACTGGGAGCCACATTCCAGAGATGTGCACATTTCCAGGTCATCAAATTCTGTCAGGAAACATATAACATGTGTTCATCAGATTCGTTGGATGGAAAAATCTGTGGTACTTATAAAATATGAGATGTATATAAATACTGTAAAACTCATTTATACAGCTGTACTACTGATGTCATGTTTAAAGTGTCTACAATGGTGGCAAAATAAAAGAAATCCCAGCAAAACAACAGGTCAATTTTGTCATTCATTTGGATTTCAGTAAGGTTTAAAGTTAGATTAGATCAGATTAAACTGTATTGATCCCTTGGGGAAGGTCCTGTCAGGGAAATTAGGTTCCAGAACACTCATCAAGGAGACAAGTGGTCTGCGGCCTGCTGTTACTTATAAACTGGCACGGTGCGGATGCCACCTGGCCAGGAGGCCTATACTTTGCTGCCCTCTGGTGTTTCTATGATACTGTTACAAATTGTGCGGAAGAGGTGAACTGCGCTGTGTGATTTAAAGTAAAGCAGTACTTAGCTGACTTTTAGTAGCATTATTAGGATAGATAGGATCTCAAAGAGACATACAGTGATAATGAGACATACCTGGGCTGCTGGCGTCTTCTCTCTCAGCCTCATTCTCACTGCGGCCGCAGGTCTCATAGCCCAGATCCTGCACGTCTACCTGGATCTGCTTACTGTCCTGCTGCACAGCTGTTTCTGCTGCACACACACAGAAGAAGCTGCTTTACTCCTCTGGTTTTGACACCACTGGATCCACTATCAACTTCAGAGTATTTTTTTGACCAGTCCGAGGTATTTTCTAATTACTGACATAACTTCAGCATCATCACATGATAAGTTAGAAAATTGTGCCCACTCACTAAGCAGGTCCCTGTAATCTTTGAGCTGCTCGGCCTGAGCCTGCACTGTGGCCTCCGACACCATCAACCTCTCCTGCAGCTCTTTGCTCTTCTGCTGCAGATGAGCTGCCTTCTCACAAACTGCAGAGGATGTGATGGACTGCTGCCAATCTGCAGACAGCTCACCGCCCAGGTCATTGTACTGGTTACAGATAGGGGGGGGAAGATTGTGACTGCCAGGCAAAGTTTGTCCTTTTTAATCTGTACTTTCTTGTTTTTGATTTACAGCACACCATACAGCACAAAACCATAATAGCACAATTATGGTCCTCCCACCTCTGAGGAGTTGGGGACTAGGTGGAGTGTCTCATATTTGCTGGCTCTCCTTTTCCTTTGTCCATCACTGGTCTGGATCTTGGCCTGGGACAGAGAAAGTTCTCCTTCCCAGGCATCCAACAGTTCAGAGCTTTCTTCTTCCTCTTCTATGGTCACATCCAGCTCATTGTCATCCTTCTCGTCACCATCCAGCGTATTCTGCTCATCACTCCGTTTACTGCCAGATTCCAACCCTCCATTCAGAGGATTCTTTAATTTTTCATTCTCTATTTGCAGGCTGAACAGAGCTTTCCTTTAAAAGAGAATAAATAAATAAAAGCACTCTGTGCTAGAATAGTGTAGTGTTGTCAGAGAATAGTAGGCTGTTTCCAGCTGCTCCCTTGCCATAAGGGCTCACCGCAGCATGTAGATGTGCGTGTTTTGATTTGGCAGAGTTTTGGGCCAGATGCCCTCCCTGACGCAGCTCTAAAGGGGATTTGTCTCTCCAGCTGTTGTCAGAGAACAAGGGCGGTATTAATCTTTTTGTCAACATATGCCATTGAAAAGCCAAAACAAAGAACTCGATTAGCCTGTTACATCAACACTTAAGGAGCCTACCCTGTTTATCAGTTTTAAAATCACAACTATCTAGATTGATTAAAGCAAAGCAATTTTATAAATGAGTTTTCCACTTGTCAAGTGTTAGTCAAACTGGAGGTAGTGATTAACAGATTTGCTTGGCAAGTGAAAGGTTGCTGCTTTAATTCCAGCTGGAGACACAAATCCCCTTTGGTGTTGTGTCAGGAAGGGCGTCTGCTGCAATACTCTGCCAAATCAAACATGTGGCAAAAGAAATGGAGGTAGGAGAGTCTTTGTTGTGACTCAATCTAGGTTTGACTGCTTGAGCTCACAAGAGTATAAAATGCACATCTGGAGCTTATTTGAGACAGGATCAAAATAAACCTCTAAAATTACCTCATCTGTGATAGTGAAGAGAATCCTGCTTTCTCCAGCTGAGCCTTCAGCTCTCCCAGCTCTCTCTCCACCAACCTCTTCTGCGCCACCAGCTGCTTGACTTCGATCAGCCCCTGACTGTCAAGCAGCATGTCCTCCTCTGGACCTTCACAGCTCTGTGCAAGCACAGAGGTACAATATGAATATAGAATTATGACAACATTACTAGAAACAGTACATTGTGAATCATTTTAATTATGCTTTTTAAAAAGAAAAAGCCAAAAAAGTCAAAACTTTGATTTTTGTTCTGACGGCTGAATAATGTGCTCATACTGTGGTGTGGGTGTCCTCTTCATCAACGCTCTCAAAGTATTCAGTGCTCAAATAATCTTCAGCCTCGACTTCATCCTCAGTGCTCAGCTCTGGAGGGAGCAGAACAAAGACAGGGAAAAGGATCCAGTTAGTTTTCTTTTTCACAAACGTTTCAGCTGAGTGTCACACTGCCCACACAGATAAAACTGGTGATTTTTTTTAGCTCTGCTCACTTATATTATTTACTCTCATGATGATGTCAGCAATTTCTAATTCAGCATTGTCTAAAAGCCTGAGCTTTAGTCTTTATGAGTTTGATTTTATTTACTTTATTGTAGGCTCTTTACAATAGAAAGTGCTTTAAGGAGACTGTTTGTGGTGATTTGGCGCTATATAAATAAAGCTGAATTGAATTGAATTGACTTACTTTATTAACTGTGCTATACTTCATTTAAAGAGGATTAGATGGGGGTCTGAGGGACACTCACACAGAGCTTAATCCAGTAATTAAAGCCAAGAGAAAGACTTTCCTAAATTCCTGAACAGTACGGGGCGTTGAGTGTTCTGACTCTAGGAAATTATGTTTTGATTCATAAGGAGCTAGAGCAGGACTGGCTCATCAACCCAATATACATACATTTTCAAAATAATCCCTTTATCGCTCGCGATTACTTTAGTGTCATATTTGTACAATCACGAGGATTCTTTCTTATATATGGGAGGATTTAACACCCAGAGGAGAAATTTATATTCTATATTTAGAAAGCTTGTTGTTTTTAAAGACTTGGTATATTTTAGTGATTATTGATTTCTAAATTGAATTAGAAGGATGTATTTATGCAGCTATGCAAATTGTCTAGCAGACAAATTTTCTACAAGGACTGGTTTCTCTTATGAGATTGATGTTCATGTATATGGTTCCTGACAAATAATGAACTCAAGTATAAAAACTAAACATAAGTACAATGTGAGGGAACCAACAACCTCGGCTGTTACTCATAAAGCTTGGACAATTGAATTTCTACACGCTGAAATTCAAAGTATGACATAACTAGCACATTAATCAGATGTTTCAGTCTGACACAAATTCACTCGGTGAAGGGGAATCAAGGAGATGGATTATGCTTATGCTACTGTGTGTGTTTAGGAAAGTTGCACACTAAGCATGTTGTGCTATAGTTGGGAAAGAATGAGAATTTGAGCCTTTGTAAACTGAATCAACTGAAACCTCTGAAATCACAAATGCATGAAACAAGTACAGTAGGTTTATTATTTATTACGAACCATTTGAAACATGCTCGGCTCCGGAAGAATAAAATTTGAATAAAATGTGCAGGAATGCCTGCAATGAATGTGGCTTATCATGTTGTCTGTGCAGACTTTACATTGTTCAGCTTGATAAGATCAATAACAACAACATTCATACTTACTGTGCTCTAGTGTGACACTCAGTTCATGATAACATTCATTCATTTCAAACCACAGAACAACTGTACCAATAATTATTGGAATGCAGAGAAGCAAACATAGAAAATAAATATACACAGTAACTCGAGTAAAGGCAATGTGGAATGTGCTGAGAGTTTCATAATCTTCAGACAGCATCTGACTTGGGTTCAGTACACAGACACACAAATACACAAACCTTCATATTAAATCTAACATATTGTGATGCGTATACCACCAAAAAGAATTACATTTAAAACAGTAATGATGATGTGTTGTCCTTTACATTAAATATAAAATGCCCTGCTATTACTTTAAAAAGAAAAGGAGTAATATTAATTGTGCAAAATCAAAATAACTGCACTACAACAACGACAAAGTTATTTAACAAAATGTTTTTGGGGGGATGTATCCAAGCTCAGGTCGGAATCCATTGATCCACTTTCATCTACTGGTTATTACGCTCCATGTTAGTATTTTCACCCAAAAAAGTCCCAACTGATAACTTTATGGTAGCCCACCACCACAGTGTAGTAAGTCACTCTACAGTCACTGCTCCCTGGTGCTGAAAGAGTTGCTGTTAGAGATACTGTCCCATGCTTCTCTGGTGCCCACCTCCAAACTCAGGCTGCCTGCTGTTAGGCCGGTCACGGCCCAGGACAGGGCCTCTCACTGGGGGACCATCCTCCTGAACCAGTCTGTCCCTCAGCTCCTGGACCTCCCGGGTCAGTCGTTCCACCAGAGGGAGGCCTGGAGGATCCACCATCTGCCTCTGGAAATCCTGCAGCACACACACAGAACCCGTGACATGTATACACACACACACACACACACACAATGTGAGTAATATGTACACAGAGTATTGGTTTATTAGACGTTCTTCATACTTTACAAATCAGATAACATTCAAAGAGCTTCTTCTTTCTCACACACACTGACCCTGATGAGCTCCTCCTTCACATGCAGAGTCCTGATAAGGGAGTCAATCCTTGCAGTCTGACTCCTGTTTAGCTCCTGACTCTCCTTCGCCCTCCTTAGAGCAAGACATAGCTCCTCCTGCACTGCTTGAAGCTCCAATCCCAAATCTGCTCCAAAGTCGGGCTGTGATTCAAAACCCGAATTCAACTGTTTGCGAAGCTCCTGAAGCCTGGATGTCTGCTCAGTTAATACCTCACTAAGGCGGATGGCAGAATCCTGCAGAGAGAGTGTTGTCAGTTTTTTTGTATGTTCAACCTTTTCTATTCACTCTTTGATTCTGGTTGCTTCATCTGCTCTACCTTAATGTACTGGTCTCTTGTGTTGATGCTTCTGAGCAGATCCTGGACCTCATTTTTGTGCTCCTGGGCTTGATGGGTCCGGTCAGCCAGAAGTTCCTGGAAGAGCCGGTCTTTAAGATGGAGGCGGACCTTAAGCTCTTCCAGAACATCACCTGGAGCAGACTGAATGCGAGCTAGCAGAGAACAGCGCAGATCCTGTAGACGAGAGAAGAACCATGACAATGCTACCATACTAATACTAACATGATAACCTGGTTGTTTCAATATAATTCAATTCAGTTTTATTCACAAAAACAGCTGCCTCAAGGTGATTTATATGGTGAGGCAAAGAGCCCATCAACCAGCCAACATGCCGGGCTGGCTGCAGCTCAGGAGGTAGAGCAGGTCACCCACTGATCGGAAGGTTGGCGGTTTGATTCCTGGCTACTCCAGGCTGCC
>VUQK01044122.1:11904-25948 GCA_015106715.1 Bujurquina vittata
TTCATTTAAACTGACATATTCATCCTGCTGTAACCAGGTTTCTGTAAGGGACAATAAATCAATATGTTGATCAATTATTAAGTCATTTACTAACAGGGACTTGGAAGAGAGAGACCTAATGTTTAATTGTTGGCAGTGGCGCAGTGGGTAGGTCATTGTGTCCCTGGGCACTTCAACCACCACCTAACACACAACACATTCACACTTAGGCAATGTGGGATGAGGGGCCGTAGGCGCCGACTGGCTGCCACGCTTCTGCCAGACTGCCCCAGAGCAGCTGTGGCTACATTAGCAGCTTACCACCACCAAGAGTGATTGAGGTGTGAATGAATAGTGCACGAAATTGTAAAGCGCTTTGGGTACCATGAAAAGCGTGTAAAGCATTATTATTAATAATCAACATTTAAGTGTTTTAGTCTTAGGTGCAGTTGAGGATGTTTTACTGTTCTTGCTTTGTGAATTTTTATGCTTAAATTGTTTTTGCCAGATTATTTATATTTCTCTGCACTAAGTCTAATCATATATATTTCAGTAAATGTATTTTCGCTTCCTACTGTACCTGTGCCTCCTGTGTGCGAGTGTGCAGTGCCTTCTGCAGCTGGCTGATGATGGAGTCTCTCTCTCTCAGGATGCAGCTCTGCCTCTCCTCACTTTGCTGCTGTTGCCTCTGCACGTTGCTCCAGGCATCACACACCTGCTCCAGCCCCAGCGCCTTACCCCGCAGCAGCACTTCCAGGCTCTGACACGTAAACGTGCAGTAAATGAGGTAGGATCAATCCATACATTAGAGAGAAGAAAGATTGTGTGTGTTCTTACAGTGATGGTCTCCCCATTGTTTGCCAGGACGCAGCGCTGTCTCTCCAGGTCTCTCTCCTTTTCTCTGAGCAGCAGCTGCAAGCGACGGATCTCCCCCTCCTTCTCCTCCATGCAATGGAACTTCTCATCCATAACTTGCTGCAGTTTTTGAGGAAACAAAATAGAGTCTTGTTTTAACCCCTATCTAATCAAAATTCCATAGTTTGTATGTAAGCTCACACAGTTGACAAGCTTTGGGGTAATGCATTTCCTGCTCTCTTTCATTCATGGGATACTAGTTTTATTTTTTGCACTATAGTGTAATTGTTGTATACCTATTCTTTGCAAAAGCATATTTGTGAGTGGTGTTTTACTTCCTTTGATAACCTTCTAAGGTTATCAAAGTATTGCCTCTTTGTTAAAGTGGGATTATCAAAAATAGTGGATACTAACAATTAACATAACTCAAACTACCATCCCGGTAGTATGCTTCAGCACCATTGGTCTGTGTAAGTGTGTTAGCTGTGTGTCATGTGCGGCGTGTGTGTTGCTGTGTTTACCTCCAAAGCTCGGTCTCTCTCCTTTATACGCTGGCGAAGTTTCTGAAGAATAGAGTCTCTTTTCTCCTTTGGATCCTCAAATAGCTCAGAGTAGTGCTGCTGGACAGCAGATAGACAGTTAACGGCAAATCACATGTGACCACAAAATCCCAATTCTCCACAAAAGGAAAATGGAAGTTAAATGGAGCCTAAGTCATTTTTTCATGAAGCTGCAAGAGGAACTGCAGCTCATCTTACTCGTCACTTTATTGTTCTCAGACGTGCTTGTTAAGCTTTAGCAGTGCATTCTGTGTTCATTATATAATACAGACATAAATGAGATCTCGCACTTATTAGTGTGGAGCAGGATGGTTTGTTACAGGTTGTTTGATCATGTCTGACCTCCACCAGCTGTTCTTTGGTCTGCAGGCCAGTCTTCAGCTCTCTGATGGTCTTCTCTCTCTCCTCCTTTTCTCTCTGTCTCTCTCGCTCACTCTCTCTCAGCTGCTCCTCTCTCTCTTGGAGAGCTAATCGAGCCTTTTCTAGAGCCAGCTGCAGCTCCTGAGCATCACACATGCATGGCACGATAAAGTAAAAATAAGCATGGTGCAGCTTCCCAGAAATGAAACACCCACCCCCATTAAAATACACTAATAAAGGAAACAGTGCATTTAACTATTTCAAAGAGTAATTCTAACACATTCATACTCCTCTTCTCACCTGGTTGTGCCTCTCTGTCTCCCTCTTGTGTTGTAGAGACCCCTGCAGATCTTTTTCTAATCTCTCCAGAGCCCGGTTCAGGTCCTCCTTAGCCCTGACCACCTGGCGCTGAGCCCTCTGTCCAGCCTGCAGCTCCAGCTGAGCCTGGAACAGAGAGGCTTGCAGAGCCAGTACCTCACCCTGACCTTTAATAGTCTCTGCACCAGATGCCTGCAAATACAACCAGTCAGGGAAGAAAGACATGAAGGACAGGCAAAAGACCAAATGGGAATGCTGAACTCTGAAGCACATGTATTTATTGTGTCCTGAGAACTGATTGCAGATAGGTAGTGATGAGGATGCTTCTGTGGAGGACAAACCTGCAGCTGCTGCAGCTGGTTGTGGTTGGCAAGCTCTTTGAGAGAACACAGTATCTTATTCTGCTCCTCAATTACCTTGTACAGCTCTGCAACCTGCACACACAAGGACACTATTCATGCCTGAAACTGTGATGTTTTGAGGACTTTCACCTCTGACCTTACTTCCTTCCGCCATGCAGCGTTCAGACTTGTAATTTCTTCTTCACTATTTACTGTCAACCCCCATTTACCGCCCCATCCATGTACTGTACCTCTGCCTGTTTGGAATTCACAGTATCGCTGATGTTCTGAATGCTTCGCTCCTGCTGTTGGGCATCCTCTCTGGCTGACTGCAGCTCCAGCTCCATTTCACCAAGTCGCTCCTGCAGCTTCTACACACACACACACACACACACACACACACACACACATTCCACATTATCTGAATGTAGATGTGTTTGCATGTTCTTTCTGTGTCTGGCTTCCCCCCACAGTCCAAAGACACTGGAAATTCTAAACTGGTTTTAAGTGTGAATGGTTGCCTCTGCAAAAAAATGGCAAAAAAATCCAGGGTGCACCCTACTTTTCACACTATATCAGCTGGGATAGGCTCCAGCTCTCCTAAGACCTGAATAAAGGATGACGAAGGTAAACATGTGGTTAAAATGTGTGGATATTTCGACATCATCATGTTTCAATTTCAAAGTACGTGAAAGAGCAGAAGCCACACGTGAAAAGAGAAGTATGCCACACTGTAGCTGGTGTCTTTGTACCTGGTTCCTGGTCTCGCTTTCTCTGATCTTGGCCTGTAGTGAGTGGACCTGATCCTGGGCCTTCTGCAGCTCACCAACACACCGACCTGCAGCACTCTCATAATGACTGAGCTGACCCTGCTGCTCGTCAATCAATTGCTGAAAAAAAAAAAAACCAAACAGGAGAAATTGCAACATATTAGCCAATGAGGAAAATACAGTATCATTACTGTATATTAGTAGGTTATGATGGAAACCAAAAAGGAAATTCTATCCTAATTTTGAGGAATGATGAATATTTTTTAACATTTGTTGACCACAATTTATTTTTTTATTATGGGTCATGACAAACCTAAATTTAAAGTTTAACCAGGGCTCAGCAGTTGCAGTTGTTTTTGCAGCTGTTGTGTGAATGATGGACTGAAAGTGGAAAGTGATGTCAGCTCACTGTTGAATAGCTTCCCCTGGAAGTGAGTGTTGCCACAGCAAACCATGTTTTTGTTTTCATGAGACTGTAATGATGTGATGCCACTCAGCCCTTGGAGACATCATTAGCTCTGTGCACAACCTCTTCTACAACCATTTCAGCTTGATCCCAAACCAATAGTGTGGTGGAAAAAAACAACTGGATTTGTTTACCACAAGAACAATGTCTTCAATTTCCATACAGTATCAAATTCTATGTGCATTATCTTGTCTGATGTAAGCAAATTTAAAAGTATATTTTGATATGCAACATAGAAATGGTTTCATATTTAGTGAAATCTCTCCTAAAACAACAGCCCATATGAAAAGGTACAGGAAGTGAGCTAAATCTTTTTGTCTGAACATGTGGCTTCAATAATCTGAAATGTAGCAACAAAATTCCCCACTTGAGAGCTCTTGGACAATCTAGTAATCTAGTGGATGAAGAGCAGCAAAATACACGAGATATTTTCTCGATTTCACTTGGTGAACCAGCCTTATATTTGCTTTTAAAAAAGTATTTCTTTATCGAACACTTGGTCAAAGTATGCAGTCCTACTGTAAGACACAAGCACCTACACGGCTGCTTTAGACCGCTGAAGGCCAAAGAAAGAACGAGCCCCAGAAGGTTCTGCTGTCATCACACAATGCAGAGGAGCCACAAGTGTCCCACTTTTGTCACAAGGGTACATAAATCTCAGCAAATCTTAATAAAATCAATGTGTACTTGATCCCTCATTCCTCTCAGTGCGCCGTGCAGCTTTGTTTATTCCAGTATAATAGCACATTTGCATATAGCAGACTATGACCGAGCTGTTGTGTGGCTGCTTTTTCCTTTCAATCACAAACTGTATATTAACATGATAATAGAAATTATGAAGCTGGAGTAGACAGAGAAGAGCCTTAACAGAGCGATGGCTGCAGACCTTGGAGACTGTTTCCATGGCAATGGAAGGGTTGCTAAGATACCGCTGAAGAGAGATATTTATGCTTCCTTTGAGGGTAATCAAGGCAGTGAGTGTGTTTCGCTTTGTCAGCAGTGAAGGAGATGAGCTGGCCTCATTCTTAGTGGATGGTGGTCAGAATCAGCTGGATCTATTCTGACCATCAGTGCTGTTAGATTTTTCACCAGATTCTACATCTGATTCTAATGCAGAGTCATTCTGAAGCTTGTCCCCTGGCTTTTACTAATTTTTAAAAACTAACTTTGGTTGCAGATGCTGAAAAACCACTAAAACTTTGTAGGAACATTTATAGAGCGTGGGTTCAAACCCAGGTGTATTCCTGTAACGGGCCCTAGTTTAGCCCTGTTCACAGCTGTAACAGGACACCACTTTCACTCTAAATTATATTTTAAGTGTTATAAAGGTGCAGTTTCTTTAAGCTGGTATTAAAAATGTAGTTCCAAGTGTGGTTAAAGCTCCAAAAGCAGTGGCTCCTACAACTGCCATAATGCTTACATTGAAAAAAAAAATGAACTACATATTCTGCGCAAATTGGATTATCTAAGCTTAAAGAGCATCTGGTATCCATGGCTGCTGATGTACCTGCTGAAACTGAAATGGGCCGCACAGAACATATTCATCCAGCCACTCCTCCTCCATCTCTTCCAACTCCACCTGCAGCTCCTGTTGGGGACATGGGGTCACAATTTCTGGTATAGTGTGGTCGGTGTACAGCTCGCAGTCTAATGCTTCTACACAGGGTGACCTCAGTGGGATTGGCAGGGGTAGTGACGGGCCTCGCTTTAGCTTGGTTTTAATCAGAAGTGGGATCTTGCTGCCCCTTCGGGGCTTCACTGGCCGGTACTCCCAACCCCGCAGGAGGGTCAGAGTCATCTCAAATCCAGGGAGAGAGCCCTCAGATATGGCTTTGTCCCACTGAATGTCTCTTCTCACTGGTGCCTCACCTGCATCTTTCTCTGGCTCAGTTTCTTCCCTGTCTTTATGATCTGCAGGAAGGCAACTGACGTCCACGGTGGTGTTGAGAGACTCCACGGATGATGCAGGGCTGAGACTCCTCTGGTTACAAATGGTCTTATCAGCTTCCATCCCAGCTAAAGGGGACTCGAAGGTGATGGCTGTATCAGACACGCCAGGGGCTGTGGCCACATACTCCACTCCCTGTGTGGCTGTTGAGCAACGGGTAGATGGGCCACAGGATGTGCTCCTGCGCCCAAGCTTTCTAGGAACCTTACACACTGCCTCATAATCAGAATCGGCAACTCTGAGTGCTGCACAACCCCTACACCGCCTCTGCTTGTGGCAATAGAGGGAGTCTGCTCCTATGCACTGGTGGTGATGATGGTCCAGGGTTGAGCCCTCCTTGTCAGCCCATGACTCATACACAGAGTACGTCAGATCATCCTGGATCATATCTGAGTATCTTACATCTTGTAATGATGACAGATGATCCACAACAGGAGAGCCTTCAGATGCCACCTCAATCATGACTCCGATGCTGGAAGCATTGGGGGCCATACTGCACTCCTCTGAGTTGTTCTTCCGGTACAGACCTCCAATGCACTGCCTCAGCCGGTCTTTCTCCAGCAGCAGCTTGTGGAGGCGCTCCAGAGACAATGCCTCCACTCGGGCGATCACTGTGTCAAAGCGATACATGCGGTCCAGCATGAAGGTGCACTTTGAGCACGCAAACTCACCACGGCCATCCCGGCTCAACTCACGACCCAATGCATGAGAAAGCAACACTTGCAGGTTGAGTTTGGCTGTTGGGTGGAAAATCCATCGGCGCTGGTTGCCGCAGAGCTCACGGGCACAGATCCTGCAAGTCTCCTTCATCTTCACCACATCCAGCATCACAATAACACGAGAGCACCTTCTCATAGAAGAGTTTTATTACGGGAACGGATCAAATCCAGTGCTTCTGTCCTGAGCTGCTCTCACTTCAACCTTTTCCATTAAATGAACTTTGTGGGCGGGATGGATTCAGTTTCCAGAATCTGAACACAGTTTAATCAGTGTTTAATCAATGACTTGTTTTTTTTTAACGTCATCAATCTGAAACAAATCGACTTTTGTGAAGAACGTTTTAAGCTGCACAGAATGGCTGCAGAAACAGATTAATGTAGCCTACTGAGACATTTTCATTTATTCTTTTTGCCGGATAAAAAGCAAAAGCCAGGCCACTGGATGGAGACGAACATGCTGCAGCAGCATCTGCCCACGTTTCTACTCAAATCTGTCGGGTCATGCTGGCATGTCTGAGCAACGTGAGCAGAGACGTTTCCCCTCGCAACGGACGTGAATCAGTCTTCTCTGCCATGGCTTTCACTTCCTTGGTGGTGAAGTTCAGACGTGTCAGCAAATCGATGTGAGTTTCAGTCGTTCCGTCAGAATAATCCCGTTAGCCAAAAGACTCATATGTGGAGTCACAGCTGCTTTTTGTTTTCATTGCTCCTGCCTTTTAAATCCGTGACGTCTCTTTACAGGACAGTATCTCTCCGCTGTAGCTGCTGCCTTGCAATAACCCGACACGAACACGGAAAAAGGCAGATTTCCTTCTTTTGTGGTGATGGTAGATTCACTGCATCAGCTGAGCATGGAGGCGCAGGCTGCTGCGCTCGACACAACGAGGCGACGCCGACGGAAGCCGAAGATCGTACACGAGGAGAGATGCCTCACTCCGCAGTACTCTCGTTCCTCTCTATACAATCCGAAAACTCTATTTGACTAGTGTCGTTTCCCTCTTGTGGTAACGATACACAATTAATGATTGACACAGATTTACTGCGCTAACAGTAACCACTAAGAGATAAAAAGGATTACGACGGCAAATAATCGGTTTAGATGAGTTTAAATAGATTAGATATTTAAAAAGCTGCCGTAAACTGCGAAAAGTGTCGTTAACATTTCCAACGCTGACGTCTTTATTTTTCGGCCTCGCAGCCACTTAAACACACAGATTTGGTTTATTATCATATGAGTCTTTCACATGTGGGCAGCTGGATTATTTTCAGCCCAAAAGAGTGCCCGATTTCAGCTGAATCAGTTTAAACTGCTCCATGGGAGGCTTTGGAGGCTGGTGGTGTTATTTATTCATCAAAAACCTATCAAAAAGGTCACGTGCGGGTGAAACTCCTAAAAATCGTCAAGCCAAACGTCCTTTGGAAATGTGTCTCTTGGCTACCTGTAGTTAAAACAACCATTAAAAAAGAAAAAAGAAGGATTATCGGTGGAGTAGTGATCCCTCTCGCAGCTGGCTGGACTGAACCATTCAAAGGAAGCAGGGGGGCTGATGTGCCCTGCCCTTTAATGTACTGACTGTCTTTAAAGGAACATGAGGCCTCCTCATTTAGGCTAACCTTTAGCGATTTCTTTCCTTTAAGGAACAATCTAATAAAATAATGTTAACAAATGGTTGACAGATCTGTATACAAAAGTGGAACATGTAAAAAAAAATCTCTTATGGGTATACAGATAGCTCGTTTGTGGTTGTGTTATTACAGTGTAAGAATGTTACTCAATGTAATGTCGTCACTGGACATTTGCATTCCACACAGTTTTATTTTTGGAGGATAAACATACATTGCAATCTGATATTTGGCTCTTTAATAACATTTTAAAAAGTTTAAAACAAATAAGGCGTGATATTCAGTTTTCTACATCTCTTTTGTGAAGTTACGATGAAAACATTTGTATTAGTAAAATATCTTTTACTGTTTATTACACAATTTTGTTTCTGTCGCCTTTATGGAAGCCTATAACCAATCAAATGCATTGGGCTCTTGTAATTCATATATTCAGTATAGAACAAAACACTGTATATGACATTCCATGTGCAAAAACTCTAATTCCCTTCCAGCTTATTCATATTAAAACAGTGAGTGATAACTAATTTGGTTTAAAAACTACCACTTTCCATGTACAGCTTTTTTGAGTGTGTGTGTGTGAGAGAGTGTGTGTGTGTATCGTTGAAATCAGCATGCACGTTTTCCATCAGGTTGATTCAATTCTCTAACAGCATGGAATGAGTTCATGCCTTTCCCAGCGGCGCACAGTCCCAGTCTGGCCTTGATATGTGTGTCACACAGCATGAAAGCAGGAAGGAGGGAGGGAAGTGGGTTCTCCCATTTCTCTGGAATTGATGTCAGTGAATCACATGACACTTTAATTAAGCAGCAGATTGCGCTCTTAAAAGTTGTTGTCACACACACACACTTACAGATTTTCATCCATCTTCTTATTGCAGCAGGCTAGATGTGTTGTTGATTCAACTGCTCTCACGTGATTTATTTTCCCCTGTGTGTGGGCCAACACACAACTCTATTCTGGCCCGTGCTCTATCTACATTTGTCACCCTAAAAGCCAGTGGAGACATGACACCAAAAACTGATCGGGTAGAAGGAGGCATGCAATCAAAAATCCATTAATCCTAATCAGAGATAAGTGCCAAACACTGCTCACTGTTTACTTTTCTATAAGTGGCAGAAATACCAAAGGGCGACAGCAGGAAATTAATGCTGATGCAAACACAGAAGATGTCTCTGCCCATTTTCCTCTCTCTCAGCTATCTCATTTGTTGGTGTGCCAATTAAACAATGGATTCCCTCGATGCATGCTGCTGCTGTGTCATGAAATGAGTCTGGTTATAATTATATCTGGCATAGATGAAGGAAATATGGTTATATTGTCAGAAGTGTGACATGACTCTGCAGTGAGCCTGATCGTCGTGTATCTCCTACAGAGAAACATAAGTGTGGGGCAGCAGCTCTTTGACTACAGCAAATAGCAATTAAGACGCTTTTGTGTGTGTCTACGGCTGTGTAAATGTACACAGCGGAGTGAAAGATAAATAAATCAGTGATAAAACTATGTTTCACAGCAATTCTGAACATTTAATAACAGTTTGGTTTTTATTGTTGACATTTTACTATATAAATGTCATATTACCATTTAAAGGGAACCGTAATACAAGTTGCCCTGCAGTGCAATGCTCATGCATATCATGTTCTTTCACAATGGGCTTTAAAGATGATAAAGACATATCAGCTTTGAAAACTTTAGCAGTTTTCTTAAAATATGACCAAAACTTGTTTTGACTGGATATTTTTAACCATGAAAAACATTTGCTTTGTTTTATTGTTTCATTTTCCTTTAGTTTTTAATATTGTTTCCCCCTTTTTATAATAGACACTGCTATTTTCTATAAATAACCTTTAAAAATAGAGGATGTTGTTAAATGAAACTATAGTGGTCCTCCACTGCAGGCATCTTTCATACTACGTGCACTGTGGATTAGGCAACAGAAGGTGGAGCTACTCGTCTATAAACTGAGAGGCGGAGGGCTCTGAGTAATAGGCCTCCTCATCTTAGGTGCACATTTCATATGATGAACCCACACGCAACAAAAACAGTCAGTAAAAGTGTTGTGTGATCAGAATATAAATGGGTTAGCATTGCTGTACAGAGATCTCCTTGAGACGACTGTTTGGTGTCTTTTGTGCTACATAAATAAAACTGAATCTTGCAAGTTTTGTCCTACCTGCATCTGTGCATGAACTCTGCACTCCTGCTCACACTGTAAAGAAAGAAATGCAACAATGTTATAAATAAACCACCAAAATGCTGTTTTGTTACTATATGGGTGTCACAGGATTAAAATCACCAGCCCCTTCTTCCTCCATCACACCTCACTATTTGTTGATGAGTTATGTGTTGAGGCTCAGAGCCAATATGTCAGTAGCTGCATCAGGTTACAAGTACAGCATTTTTTAGACCAAAAATAAGTAGAGATGGTAGAAATGACATCTACTCAAATGCAAGTTAAAAAAGATAACCATGCATGGATACACAGGGTGCACATAAGGTGCACATGCTTTTAGCTTCATCCGTTGCCAATGTTCCACTGACCCACATGTGGATATAAAAACAGTTTCACATTTAACTGGGTTGCTGTTTGAGCCAGAACGCTTAGAACAAGGTGGCAGGAGATGAGGAGGGGGTTGTAAAGGATTTAGACCATGACTGGGTCACATTCAAAGTTTGAAGTCCATCTACAGTACAAAGCAATCGTGAAAGATGACAAAAGTTTAATATTCTGCCGTCACGCCATATTGGCAGTTTTTTTAAAGGCTATTTGTAATGCTGCAATACAATTCAAAGGGAGGTGCTATTTTGAAACAAGCTGCAGGTGAAGCTGTGCTAGTGATACTCATCACTTGTTTTGATGCCTTGGATTCAGTTTTACTTCCCTTTGTGCTTGAATAGATTTAAGTACACTTGTTTCCGAGGTGTTTCCACTCCCCCTTCATTAGTCCCCATTGTGTCTGTGTATGGGGCTGTACATTCCTACACAGCCCCAGTTTTCACTTGTCCTTTGTCCGGGCATCTTAACCTACTCTCCTGTTTACCTGCCACTGAGGGTGTCTGGCCTCTGCTTTGGATCTTGGACTTTGGCATTCCACCTAATGAAAAGGTTGGTTTTTATTTTGTGTGTGAGTTCGGCACCTGGGTCCTCTTTGAGCTGCATTTCACAACGTTAAAGATTAAACGCGTAAAGATAATATGGACAAAACCAAACTACAAAGACTTTGAGAGTAAACCACAGAAAATACAAGTGAAATCTTTGCCTCTTGCTAATAATTCCTCTATGTGAGTTACAGTTTTTTAAAGATTTCTTTTACTTAAGTTGAGCAAAAAGCACTGCACTCAAAAACTAAAAACTGGGTAAGATTATTTAGGAGACTGCTCAGATTACATAGAATAAGAAGCAGGTAACTCAATCAAGACAAATAATTAAGGCAGGAAAAAGGGCAAAGACCGAAGTTAACACCAAAACCACAGGAGGAAGTGTCCTTCATATTAAACAGGAAGTAAACTGATGGACACAGTCAAGAAGAGACAGATGAGGGGAACAGGGAAAAGGAAAACACATACCGAGGAGCAACAGGTCATAGGTACATACATCATATAATTTATGTAAATATACACGAGGGACTGTGTGTCAACACATAGTTGAAAGATATTGAAGAAACCTCTGAAATAACACAGAAATATGGGTATATATAAATATGTTATTTTAATTGTCTACAATTAATAATTATTTTGAATAGTTTTTTCAGCAGGTGAAATAAGTGACAAAATGATTTAAAAAAAATAATCAGCACTCAAAACTAAGAGAAGGATTGAAAGGACTATCACCGGAAATTAGGAAATAGTAAATCTTTGCATATTTAACTAACTACGGATTTTTCCAAGTAACTTAAATAAAGAGTTATTAAGATTGTTACCATCACATTTTCTTTAATTTCACCAGCTTATTGGTTGTTTTATTTTTCTTTGGGACTCAGTTAAACTGCGATGTATATTATGGGGTGCTGGGGCCCCTCAGGAGGTTAATCCATCTGTCTTTGCAGCTGCATACAACAGGAAAATATAACTGGAGCTTTATTAGGATTACATTACCTGAACTCTAGACATTGACGTTGAAATAACTTTTTAAGTATCTGAGACTGTACCTTATAATATAAAGCACCTCCAGGTGCCTGTTTGTTGTGATGTGGTGCTATATAAAGAAAATTGGAGTGAAACTGAAATGTTCATGTTTGGTTGGGTCTACATGAAGAGAAGACGAGGATGTCATGAAAATACCTCAGTTTCTTCTTCCTCCTCAGGACTAGAAGAGCAAAGGTTTTGAACTTTGTCTTCTTTAAGATGCAGTGAATGTTTCTGCTGTGTTAGCGCCTCAATCACCCTGATGAAGAGAGGGAGAGGAACAGAGACAAGGATAAAAGGATTCATGCAGCTAAAGCTGCACTTAGGTTCATAAATGTGTTTCTAGGCATGAGACAAGGTTGGTCAATACTAATGTCATCACCAGTATCACCGCCTACAGCTGCTAGGAATACTATCCAAAGTGATTAGAAGATACTTTCCATCTGAGTAAAACTGCTCTAAACTACCACTGATGAAATATTTTTTCCAATCAATTTACTAAATGGTGATCAGTAAGTGATTTGACACCTCAGTTATGTCATTTATGTGAAGTAAAATGCAGTCACAAAACAAAAGGTGGTCTTTTTGGGTGATAAACAACGCCCTATTCAAAACAAATGGTAATTTGTAGCATAAAGAACTGAATTTATTGTACTGATTTGGCACAATAGGCATGATTAAAAAAAAGTGAAAACAATAAAATAAAAAGAAATTGGAGAGGGTTAGTAAGAGGCAATGAATAAATAAATAAACAAATAAGAAGACCACCCAGAGCAAACAAACAACCCCCACCCCTTCCCCCAGCTATATATTAAATTACCTGTCTTTGTCAGTCAGGACTTGCGAGGTGAGCATTCCCCGGGAGCCTTGACTCTCCTCCGTCTTTTCCACCATCTGTCTCTCAAGGGCGAGGTAGCGCTGGGCCTCAGAGTTGGCCAGTGAGGCCATCCGTTCAGCCTCAACTTGTGCCAGTTGAGCCTTCTGAACAAATGCACATCCCCATCAGAATAAATCTGTGTTTGCCTGTTGGTACCATGAAGCTGATTAGTAAGTGCTTGTATACGTACCTCTTGTAGCAACTGAACTTTGGTTTCCAGGATTTCCTGCAAGTGGTTGATTTCGTCTTGCTGCACTGCCAGGCGCCGCTGCAACTCTGCTTCATTGTGATTTGACAGGCTCTCTGCTGTTGATCTATATGAGTTGCAGTGAAGAAATATTTACACAGGAAGCACTAAAATAAAAATGTATTGACATATGAGCAGTCGAGTATTAAGCCTTCCAACCACCACAGTTTGCTAGAACAATGAAACTTTAAACACTTTGAAAGGTAAATGGACTAGTTCTTATATAGTGCTTTTCTACTCTTTTCAAGCACTCAAAGCGCTTACACAACACGTTTACATTCACCCATTCATACAAGCACTTCCATGTGTAACTAAGCTAAGTGCTTTAATTAGCTAACATTCACACACATTCACAGTCCAACGCTGGCGTCGGAGAGCAACTTGGGGTTAAGTATCTTGCCCAAGGATACATTAGCATGCAGCCTGGAGTAGCCAGAAATCGAACCACCGACCTTCCGATCAGTGGGTGACCTGCTCTACCTCCTGAGCTACAGCCACCTGTAGACCTTTTAAAGGTCTTCATGAATGTATCGGGGTGATAAAACACCAAAGATGTCTAAAATGCATGTCCTCAAATCTTTGTGCAGAAAATGTAGAAACACATCTATTAGACACCACAGTTAGTCCACAACAAACACCATGTTGGAACAGAAGGATGTCCATAAGGGTACATGGCACCAGGACACCCTAGGTTGCAAGTCAGTAGTCCATTTTGTAATCGTATCATCAGACCTGTGTGTAAATGACCTTCAAATGGTTAAATATGTTTAAGCAGTATTTTTTTTTTTTATTAATTCCTTCTTCAAATGTTTATGACGTTTGATGTATGGGTGAGCTCGGGATTTTGTTTTGAAGTTC
>VUQK01044123.1:0-10596 GCA_015106715.1 Bujurquina vittata
GAAATTACAAGAAAACTGTAAATGACCTTCAAATGGTTAAATATGTTTAAGCAGTATTTTTTATTAATTCCTTCAAATGTTTATGACGTTTGATGTATGGGTGAGCTCGGGATTTTGTTTTGAAGTTCATGCTTTTATTTTGAAAGTGAAGCTCTCGGGGGAAACGGAAAAAGGACTCAGTAGTACTGTCAGAGTTGCGAGGGAAAAAGTGCGCCTGTAGCAAATAAATATAAACGTTATCGATGTTTATGAGCACCTGGCTGAAAGTGGCACAAGGTTCGTTCATGTTTATTTTGTGCAATAAGTTTGTGTATTTACCATGATCACTTCGTTACATTTATATATAGAATAACGAGAAGCTGTAAGCTAGCGATCATAATCTGTTACAGTGAATAGGGATGCTGTATGTTATATCGTTATTTTTACTTTGCGATAATAATATTTGGTTTCATTTGTTCCTAGCTCTTACGGTGTTTTCACTAAAAGTTTCAAGGAAGCAAGCCTTCAATAAAGTTCTGTGAAACATCAGTTTAAGAGACCATCATTCAGTCGGGGATGCTACACTGTGACTTGATGTTGTGGAAACTAGGTTGAAGAGAAGAGCTGAACTGTCAACTGATTGCCCCCTGGTGGTGAGTTGGATTGGGTGGCAAAGGAATATGCTGGACAGACCTTGCACACCTAAACATATAGTGAGGGTGGACTGGGAACGCCTGGCACAGATCTTCAACTCCCACCCCCGGCAGAAGTTGAACAGCATTCCAAGGAAGGCTGAGGACACTGAGTCTGAATGGACTATGTTCTGCACGTCCATTGTTGAGGCTGCTGCAAAGAGCTGTGGCTGCACAGTGGTTGGTGGTCCTTCATGGTGCTAATCCCTGAACCAGATGGTAGAGATCCAAGGTGCAGCCATCAAGCCAAAGAAAGGCTCCTTTCAGACTCTATTAGCCTGTGGGACTTCAGACAGGCCACGTGGAACACAGCTGAAGAGGCAGCAAAATGTGGGTGTGGGAGGAGTTTGGTGAGGCCATGGAAAAAGACCTTTGGAGTGCCTCAAAGTGATTTTGGCAAACCATCAGGTGACTCAGGAGGGGAAAGCAGTGCTGACTGAGGATTTAGTGGGATGATGGAAGGAATATTTTGAGGACCTCCTAATTGTATTTTCTAGAGAAAGAGGAGTCTGAACAAAAAGATGGTAGATGAAATTCGCCCTGAGTTCCTGAAGGCTTTGGATGCTGTAGGGCTGTCTTGGTTGACATGCCATTGCAGCATTGGGTTGGTGCCTCTGGAGGGGTGGTTCCCAGCTTCAAGAAGGGAGACTGGAGGGTTTGCTCAAACTATAAGTGGATCAGACTCTTCAGCCTCCCCGGGAAGGTCTATGCCAGGGTGCTGTCCATCCGTTAGTCAAACCTCAGATTCAGTAACATGTGTTCTTTAGCTGGAAAAGGCACAAATAGTGTTTATTTTTTTGTCTTTAATTTATTTTTTAGTAATTTTGCATTTGGCTAGGGTCAGTGTCACTGTGGGTAACATGAAGTGATAACTGGATCTTCCAGAGGTTGCAAAGGTAGTCAACTCCTCCAGGATGGCACATTTATACTTGTTATTGGCAGAAGGTTGGCTGTGTCTCTCAGTCTCAAGAGCATGGAAGAGATTCAAGGGGAAAGGCAGTTAGTCTAGGAGAGCTGGACAGGGCTATAGCAGGTAACCCATCAGCAGGACCTGCATCTTCTCCGTTGTGCAAGAAGGAATAGGAAAAGCATTGCCAGAGCCCACTGGTGTGAATGTCTCTGATCAAAAAAATCAGACTTCATGAGGGCCTGACATGGGTCTTGTACTGCCCAGCCCAATTAGACCAGAATTGGCAGGGTCACCACTGGCACCCTGTGGTTTTCACAGATAAGACGTTTACACTGAGCACATGCAACAGATGTGAAATGCTCTGGAGAAGCGGAGAATGTTATGCTGCCTGTAACGTTCAGCACGACCGGTTTGGTGGCAGGTCAGTGATGGTCTGGGGAGGCATATCCATGGAGGTATGAACAGACCGCTACAGGCTACCCTGACTACCATTAGGTATCGGGATGAAATCCTTGGACCCATTGCTAGATCCTACGCTCCTGCTGTGGGCCCTGGGTTCCTCCTGGTGCACGACAATGCCTGGCCTCATGTGAATCCTGGAGGATTCTTGCAGTTCCTGGAGGATGAAGGAACTGATACCATTGACTGGCCCCCACACTCGCATAGCCTTAATCCAATACAACACCTCTGGAACATTGTTTTAGTTCATGTGATGCCAACATGTTGCACCTCGGAGTGTCCAGGAAGTCAGTGATGCTCTGGTCTAGATCTGGGAGGCGATATCCCCCAGGTCATCTCATTAGGAGCTGCCCCAACATTGTCAGGCATGAATACAAGCACCTGGGAGCCAGACAAACTACGAAGTACCAATTTAAATTGGTGTAATGAAGTTTCAGCAAAGCCTGCCACATCATTTTATTCACTTTGATTTTTGGGTTGTCTTTGAATCCAGCTCTCTATAGGTTGATATTTTTTAACACACAATCCAGTCCATATCAATGTAGATATCCAGTATGGATACCCCCCACCCCACCCCCACCCCATTGCGATTTGATGTGTTTTCAAAGTGTTCCTTCAGTTTTCTTGAGCAGTGTATTTATAATTAATTACCGGTAGATGAGACTGAAATAAGCTAACTAAATGCTCAATGCCAAGTGGATTTTTTGTGTGGAATGAAAATTATATTCAAAATGTGTATCTATTTTATACTACACTGCATTAAGCCAAGGTTTTCCAGGAAATCACTTGTTTTGTGGAAAAAAGATCACGGGGGCCATTATGTGTGTCATTATGCACAAGTTATTTGAATCTCTCCACAGGGTTTAGAAATAACTTGCATAACAACAAAGGCATAGATGTCTTAGATCATTTTAACAAAATTTTCAAACAGAATGAACTTCGGCTTCACGTGGATGCAAAAGGAAACATGGATTCCAAAGGGAAACTCCTCGTAACCTCCTCTGAGAGACCAGATAGATTATTATAGGAAGGCCATCTGTCGCAACACCACCTCTTGCAGCAGCCAGGAGGTCACACGCAGCTTTTCTTCCACACATCTATCAGCCTGTTCTGTGATCAGCTCTTACTGTAAACAGTGGCCAGAGAGTTTATTTATAAAGCAGCAGGGCACAGAAAAGGAGGATGAGAATCTCATCACCCCAAATTACACTCAGATATTAATCTCCTCAAAGGGTGATCCATTTCACCTACTGTGACAAAATCTTCACCTTCCGGTGATGTCAATACAGCACGATACATTCCTTTGCCATCATTTATCGTAACAATACTGCACTGTACTTTCCTTCTTATAGAGTGTGATGATTTGGGCTTGTTTTATAGCCACAGGACCTCGGCCGCGTGCAGTCACTGAGTCGACCATAAACACCTCTGCATACCAAACTATTCTAGAATCAAATGTGACGTCATCTGTCTGACACCTAAAGCTTGACCCAAATTGAAACAGGGCAACAATTACAAGCACACTTGCAAAAATTTTTTTTAATAGGTTTTCTTTGTTGAAAGTGTAAAAGGCACAACTCCTACCCTTTCATCTGTCATTTAACCCTGTAAAATGAAACGTATTAGGGATACAGTCCTTAGCCAATGCAAGGCTTAAAATAGCAGCCAAAAGCAAGAGAATGCTTTGTGATAACAGGAATTGAAAAGAACAGCGACTGCCATCCTGAACAAGCTGGAGCCTCTTCCCGTCCAGCTCTGATGACTCATTCACGCATTTAAAAGTGTAATCTGAGGTTTGTAGGCAGATATCAGCATTCTGCTTGATAAATGGATTGGTAGAGGAGAATAGCTGAAGAAAGTGATACAACTGCCTGGCAAACAGGTGCTGGGGCTCATATACTGTAGGTGCCAACTCAGCAATACAACCAACCATCAACCCAGACACCTCTGCCCTTTACTTGGCCTACTCTCATCTTCTAGCTACCCTTTCCATTAAAACGACAACAACAACAACAAAACCCTTACAGGGACCCTTACCTCTTCTTCCCCTCCTCAGCTTTCTACCCTCTTTATCCTCTATCCCAGAACACAGAGGCACTGCATGTTCTTCACAAGAACACAGTGCTGAATCCATGCATTCCTTAGAGCTTGGTTTGTGTTGCGATATCTGGGTCAGTCTATGGGCCAGCAGTTACGTGTGATGAGACGCCATGGGGTCCCGAGGTTGCTTTGGCTCGGACATACTTTTGAACTCATGATAAACAGTCAAACTAGTGATGAAAGTAGTGTTCTTGTGGTTCTCTGAGAGGTTTCCCTAAAGACATTTCAACAAATCTGTGCACAAGCAGCTGAATATTTGAAAATGTTCGGGAGATGCAAGCCAATGATTTGTTGATACCAGTGGAGCTGGAGGGTTGGCGATCCTGCAAATACTCACAGTGCTTTGTCCAAAAGCTCTTGTTTCTCCTCAAGTTCCTTTTTCAGACTCTCAACTTCAACCTTTAGCTCGATGTTCTGGAAGAAAGTCAAATAACAGAACACTGAGAAACAAGAATAAGTGTCAGATCTCAAATACAGGAAATCATCACGTGCCATTGTTTATGGTCTACAATATTCTGGTTCTGACCACCTTTTCTTTGCTTAAAAATGAAAACATTAGCTTAGACAGAACAGAACAGAAAATGGCATATTATGAAAATATTTTAGCTGTACGTTTAGGAGATGAAATCATTTTTTGAACTGGTTCTTAATGATTTCACTTATATGGATTTTCTGTTCAATTTTATTAAAAAAGGCAACATCATAAGTGTTGCCTAGGTAAATATATTGAAAAAAACCTTTAATTATAAGTGGTTGTGTATTAAAATACAATAATGCAATATTTCTTGTTGTGATTTCAATTTCTGCAGAGCCAAATCACAGCAAACAGTCGCCTCGAAGTGATTAAAAACTGTCTCCTGCAACAGTCGTGGTCATGTCTTCTTTCATCAGTTATGCGGCCTTTTGCACATGAAAGCTATGGCTTTGAACCTTAACATGGGCTCAAAGGTGCTCTCAGTGCAAGTGAAACAGGCCCTTGTTGAGCTGTAAAAGCAAATAAAATCTATGATTAAAAGGGAACATGAGGAGGACTGAGTCAACTGACTGAAGACATAAGTGGTGATTGATTGCAGGATCCTTTCCACAATAAAGAACAAGTCCAGCCAAATGATGAATATTCTTAAATTTATAGTGTATAAATTTAAGCCTTCTGAAGAATTCCCTTCAGAAGGCTCAATAGTTTCACGTTGAGGTACACATCTTTCTTCAGTCTCAAGAATAGAAAGACCTTTTTTGACCCATCTGAAGGTCAGAGCCGTTCTGGAACAGCATTCTTTGGACAGATGAAACTAGATGTACCAGAATAATGGATGAATTGTGAAGTGAAGCTTTACTTACTGCTCAGATTCAGCAAACGTGATTGGAAGGCACTTCAAAAGAATCTTCATTCTTCCATTTTAAATGTATTTTAGTGGTAAAAAGTCCAAAATGATTTTCCGGATCTGTGTATTAACTACACCGATGCAACATGCTGAACTGCACATGTACATTCATCTGTTTATTGGTCAAATTACCAGAAAAATAAGGTTTTAATTATTGATTGATAGTTTATTTTTTATCACAGCTTTCAACAAACAAACTGGCCAGAATTGACTATAATGAAACTAATACACATAGCAGCCAGTAGCCCTGGGTTCAGCGTTGAATATCTTTGTCTAGAACAAACTACAACTTAACAGGGCAAATGAATCAACAGTATTCCTGTACGAGGATGAAAAATATAGATTAAAATGACATAAAGGCTGAAATAAAAATGTGAGACATAAGCAGTGAAAATCATGGCTTTTTAAAAGTCTTTCCAAAGCAAAATAGCCTCATTTCCACACTTATTTTCCCTTCAGTCAGTATCACAGTACAGTAGTATGCTCTGCCAAACAAAGTTCAAAGTCTCACGTGCTGCTGGAAGCTATGAGCACCTGTTGTATATGTCTCCTCTTAACCCCCAAAGTGTAACACCCCCCAGCACCCAGCAACAACTCTACTTTTAACTTTTGGCTCTGAAAGCAGTAACCAACTGCACAGATCTGAGTGTCACTCACGACAACTGCCTGCAGTTATTGATGTTTTCAGCTCAGAACTGCAGCAGTAAGTGACACACAACATAGGTGCTGAACACAAGAGTTGTTGCTTGTATTGTATGTGCACAACAACCTCGGATGCACAGATTAAATCAAAGCAAACCAGTGCTGTGCATGGATACTTGCAAGCAGCATGAATGAGGGCTCTCTGTGAAACATAAAATGGGTCACTGGGTTTACAGCGGCCAGTGGAAAACAGGTCAGGCAGTTGCTGCAGGGACAGTTAAAACAGTCATTCTCTTAGCAGACATGTGGGTCTCTTTAGATACACTGCACAGGTTTCACAGGCACCAGTGAATTGGAACCTTATTTTTATGTCCTAACTCGGATTTTATCTGTTGTTTTTCCTCCCCAGTGTGAAACGAGTTTGCGCAAAGAGAATTTGCTGCTATAGGTTAATATAACAAACTGATCGTAAATATAAAATACCCTGAGATAACCGCTCTTGTGAGTTTACAGTGTATAAATCAAATATAAAGAAGACTGAGTTTACCTGCTCTTAGAGTACAGTGAACAACTGGTTAATGCTGAGCACATCCCTGCTGAGACAATAGGTTACAATGGTAATTGTTGAATGAGAATGAGGGCATTTTTTTAAGTTCACGGGCACAGCGGCCTGTGGTAAATATATGGCTAATCCATTTTGAGATAGAGAGCACAGATTTAATTCAAGAAGCGTGGATGAGTTTTGAACTTTTCATCCATGTTTTAAATTTTACAGGATTGATGTATTTCATTTTGCAAGAAATACTCTTTAGGAGAATGTTGATGTTACTGATAAGATCGTCATTAACACAAGATTACAACTGCAGCTTTTTTGCATTTGACATAGATACATTTTCAAATTTTGATTTTGCTGCAAAATAATACCAAATGTCAGAATAACCAGATATTCACAGCAGAAATTTGCTGGCACCTGTCAGCCTCAACTCTTTACTGCAAACTGTAAAACTGCAAGGCAAGAAGAGAGGGATTCAGCTGGAGTGGAGAACATTTTATCAAACATGAATCTGCTGGAGGAGGAGCACCTTTTAATCTGAGTATAGTTCCAGCTGCTTTAGTGCATTTGATTAGGGTCAGTGGAGATGAGGGACTCTATATCACTGACTGGCCCCCGTGCTTGCCTCACCTAAATCTAATAGAATTCCTTATGTAACACGGTAGCTTGCACCTCAGTCTATCAATGGAGCTCAGTGATACCTTGGTCCATTTAAGGGAGGAGATCCCACGAGACACTATCCGGCGTCTCATGAGGGGCGTGCCCTGACGTTGTCAGGCGTGCATACAATGCATGCATGTGGGGGCCATACAAATTTCTGCCAAATGGACTAGCCATCATTTTTTTCCACTTTGACTCTTTGAATTCAAGCCTCTGTAGGTTGATCATTTTAATTTCCACCAAGCAATCGGCTATCGTTTTGCTCCTAACACATTACCCAGTCCATCTCAGTATACATATCCAGCATGATCTTTCTTCCCATTGAGCTCTGATGTGTTTTCAAAGCATTCCTTTCATTTTTTTGAGCAGTGTATATTGTAAAAAACATTTTCCGAATTATGCACTCCTCTGCCCTCATACAGATGGCTTAGCTGGTATCTCAGGAGGTAGAGCACGTCGCCTATCAGTCGGAAGGTCAGCGGTTTGATTGCTGGCTGCTCTGGCCCACGTGCCAAAGTATCCTTGGGCAAGATACTGAACCCCAAGTTGCTCTCCGATGCAAACGTTGGAATGTGAATGTTAGACAATAAAAACACTTAGTTTTTATACATGTGGAAGTGCTGGTATGAATGGGTGTGACGTGTTGTGTAAGCGCTTTGACCGCTCAGTCACAGTAGAAAAGAGCTAGTGCATTTACCAGTTAGATGAGAGCAAATTAAACATTGTTTTTCTTTGAACGAATGATTTGCAAAGTGACAAGTGTTGTTTTAGTATCAAGTGTCTATTATTATTACGGGATAGTAATAGATAGGTATATATTTTAAAATCCACCACTGCTACAATCCATGAGCTCATCCAATAGTTTTGGACATTGTTAAGATTACGAGTCCTATAGCCCAACAGCATTAGGCTGGGGAGTGAGGGATAGGGCCGGGTGGGGGGGTGGTGGGGCCGGGGGTGTGTTATCTTGTGTCAGGGAGCTGGCCAAAATATAAATACTCAAGTAAAATACAAATATATTAAAAACATACTTTAGTAATTAGTTACTAACCACTGGTGCCAAAGAGAACCGTTTTTTGTAACCCCTAGTGCCCGAAAAGCTTGAAGCACTTGTTTTTTTCTGAGACAACTGTAGTCACTCTCACTTAGCTTCACGAGCAGAAATGTTTGACCGACAGTTTGAATGAAGTGCTGCAGAGCAGCCTGAGACCTGCTGTCAGTATGAGTTACAGTCAGACACAAACCTGCAGCTCTGCATAGCAAACAACTCCACATCCACTTCATGAAAGCACAGAGCTTTTGGAATAACTTCATGCACGTGTCACAGACTCACCCGCTTATGCACGTCATCACTGCTCTCCTCAAACTTCTGCTGGATCTTCTCCTCCAGGAAGTAGATGCGCAGCTTCAGGCTGAAATTTTCCTTCTTCAGGTCATTCAGGTGCTGTGAGATAGTGCGGTAACCACCAAAACCATCGTTAGTCATGATGACAGGTGGCTCTTTTGCAGGGGGCACCATAGCCCCCCATTTAGAGCAGCATAATATGTGAAAAGACAGGGCTGAAGAGAAGCAAAGCTCTACGTCTGAAAATATAAGTACTCTGATGCTGCACAGCACAAATTTGATTGTCTGATCTCCTCTGCTGGTACAATTCAAAAGACAGAGTGCTGGTCAAAACATAAAGTGGGCATGAGCTCCACTCAGTGTGGATTTGTTTCAGAGGGGCTCAGGAGTGGCACACGGGGGGTGGGTTCCTTTTTTACCAGGAGGAAGGCATGACAAGAATCTGAGACAGGAGTGAGTGTGTGCTGATAACTGCTACAATGCTGCTGCAGAAGACTGTATGCATCGTACCGCCTCCCAACAGCCAAGACAGGTTGCTTTTTACCACCTCTGACCTTAACATCCCTAACTCTTACTAAGTGGCTTTAGTGGCCCAAAAGTTGCCGTGAACAGTATCGTAAACTAATATACGATTAAGGTGAAAGGAGAAAACAACAGTTAACTTTAAGTGTGTAACTTCTTTTACTTGTTGAACTAAAGTTTGGATGAGCGTTAGTGACAACTGCTTTATTGCAAATATAGATTGAAAGGCAACAACAAAAGGAGAACAAAGAAACTTTAGTGGTGGAACAACTGGTCCCATTCACGTGTCACCATCTTTCTTTGACCATGAAGGAAAAGGTAAGTGGTTGAAGAAAATGGGATAGAAAAAGTACGTAATTACCGTGTAATTAGGCTAAATATGCATTAACTCATCCTCAAAAAACAATATGTTTAAATTTGGAGTGGACTTGCGTTCTAGTCTTACTAACCACTCAAAACAGTTTAGACTGCAAGCACTGAATGCATTCATACAGCGTTTTATGCTAACACTTTATTTAACCTACATCCACAGCCAGAATTCCCCATAATGTGCATATATTTGAGCTGTGGAGTAAAAAAACAGTGAGGCAACAGTGCTACCCACAACACCACTGTGCTGCCTAATGGGTCAAATTTAAATGAATTTGATTAATATTTACATTGGGAATTGGGTCATTGCATCATAAAAGGGCATGATCTGGTGATTGATTTGCCTACTTCAGATCCTGCTTTTGAAAATTCTTTCTGGGAATTAAAATTTTTATATATGCACATAAAAGTCTTTTCCTCCATAATGATATTTAGGTCAAAATGACTACACCAAGAGTGAACTAAAATACTACTCTAAGCTAATGGAAGGGAGGGAGGTAGTCAGTCAGTCAGTCAGTCAATTAATCAATCAATCAATCAATCAAATCCAATGTCAGGAGTAAAGTGTCGACCTGAAAACATAGATTCATAGAACCAGAGAGTACCAAACCACAGGGAGGCACTAATGCTCTACCAAAGTTTTTAAAAATCCACAAGTCTCGGCGTGAACTGCAGCACTCCAGCAGCTATTTAAAGAAACCTTTGCCCCACGGCTGTCACTGAAGAATGCTGAGCTGGGAGACAGTGATCACACATGCTGTCTGATGCCAGCACTTTGGACAGGCCTGCATCGGACTGACTGGCTGGAGACTAAACTACGCACCAGCATATGGCTGACAGCACGAACATATGTTATGTACACGATCTGCACTCAAAAAGGGGGGGCGGGGGGGGGGGGGGCCCGCCGTGAAAAATTTCTCAACATTGGGGGGGTTTAAACACCAAAAAAACAAAACCACCCCCCCCACCCAGGCACTCTCACA